>JAMZEH010000018.1:14890000-15165000 GCA_024699665.1 Ostrea denselamellosa
TGGCGCCCCAATATAACCAATATTCTAATTTAGTAGGCAAGCGTTATTACATATCAATAACGGCATCCTAACTACAATGCCATTACAGATACAGTGTACTTTTGTTCCCTTATATATATATATATACAAAGAGAGAGAGAGAGAGAGAGAGAGAGAGAGAGAGAGAGAGAGAGAGAGAGAGAGAGAGAGAGAGAGAGAGAGAGACTTTCACGCGTTATGTTGGTACATTTAATACTGTAATGCTATTGTTTTTCATGGTAGGTCACGCTTACGAAAGAACTCAGCATCGACTTCGAGGCCTCCAGAACAGATGCAAGTAAACAAAGCTTCTAGGGAAGTCATTATTGGAGTCATCGAACTTCGGCCTGTTGACGTTAGAAATCACGCCAGACTCACATACGGCAGGCGTCCTTTAGGAAAGCTGTTGGTTTAAGACAGAAAAAAAAACCAAACTTTTATTTTCATACTAATGTGCAATGTTTTCTAATGGCCGTTGGATATACTAAATATTTCTTTCTACATTCCAATACCTTAATACCTGTGTACCTGATGAAGATATACAACACCTGAACCATTACTGTTTAGACTAATGTCTCTAAACATACTAATGCTCGAGTTATGACTCGCACTGTTACGTGGAATAAGAGTACCAAACCCCCAGATGCATAACCCAGACGCACTGTATCCAAGACTAAGCGGAATTATCAATGTCGAGGTGTATTGTGATTGGGTAATATCAATAGTGAAATTATCTGGAATTGGAAGAAATATTCTAAGAATTTAAATTTATCGTCGGGATGAAAAATTGAGAAATGACTGAGAAAATTACTATGGTACATATGTTTCAAATGAAGGGTGTAATTAACTACAGATTGCTATGTGTTGTAAAAAATACAAAGTACAAATATGACCTATAAAAGCAACGGAACTCTATAGAATTTTTCTTGTTTTTATTAGCTAGTAGCTTGATTTCTTTGCTCCACTGTTGTTTTGAGAATTTTGAACTGGATGAAAAAGAATGTCACCTGCACTGTGATAACGCTCCAGGTCAGAAATCCAATTTAAGAATCCAAAATAGTTGAAGTTTGGATGTTATTTGTAAGTATTCTTCATGTATACAAACTCGATCAACAAATTCCATGTATATTGCAAAAGATAACTCCATCTGCACCACGTATGTTTCCCGATCTCTGGTTGAGCGAATTATGCCTGTTTGTATGTATGTGTCAGTGATTATACGTTATATTACTGAAGTCGTTATCAAGCAAATTCTGTTGCTACAATTTATATTTTTATAGCATATTTAAAAAGATTGCAATTAATTTGCTAGGGTATATATTGCAGGCTTGATTTAAAGGATCTTGTATTTAGAAGGTCGTTGTCATTGTCGTCATCATTGGACTTATGAATAAGCGATTACGCATATATAAAGAATTTTCATTCCTAAACACTGTAGTAACTCCATTATTGTAGAGTTGAAATATCAACAAAAATATTGAATGTGTTTCTTCATTTAATATACGACGTACTAAATAGTGATTAACGGTACCAAGTACTCTAGACTGTGTGCGTTGTCTATTCCATTCACATCAACTCCACTGCAGTAGACTGTGAAGTATAATGATTAAAGAATTATATTATACGCAAGCTCTCAGTTTAAACCCTCAATATATCCGCTGTATCGCATTAGAAACAGAATCTTATAAACGAAAGGGGCTAAATTGAAGAAAGAAGCTGTGAAAATTGATTTAGTCCACGTAGTGGTCCTACTAACCTCATTTGTTCTTGTAACATATTGCAGATACATTACTATACTTAGTTACATGGACTACATGTTCATGGCTCTCTCTCTCTCTCTCTCCATCTGTCTCTCTCTTGCTCTGTCTCTTTTTCTCTATATCTCTTTCTCTCTCTGTCTTTCTCTCTCTCATTCTATCTGTCTCTTTCTTTTTCTCTGTCTCTTTCTCTTTTTTCCCTCTCTTTCACTTTTTCTCTCTCTCTCTCCCTCTCCCCTCTCTCTGTCTGTCTCTCTATCGCTCTCTTTCTCTTTTTGTCTCCCTCTCTGTCTCTTTCTTTCTCTCTCTGTCTCTCTGACTCGCTTTCTCTCTTTCTCTTTCTCTCTGACTCTCTCTGTCTCTCTCCTTTCCTCTCTGTCTCTTATTCTCTCTCTCTGTCTCTATATATCTCTTTTTTCTCTCTCTATCACTCTCCCTATCTCTCTCTTTCTCTCTGTCTCTCTCTCGCTCTCTTTCTCCCCTCGATGATCGTTTATATGCTACCAAGCAAGAAAGACAAGCATTACTACACAAGCATACAACTTGTCTCATCCCATTGAACCGATGAATATCTGGGTCTTTGCACTGGAAGAACTGACCAAATCAACAAAGCACACTTTTAAAGGTGTAGAAAATGAACTCTCACTACCTTGGTTCTGTATAAAGTTATTTTGCTATTGATACTCTTACTGCTATTTATATGATTTAGAAAATATTGTTTTATGTTAGTATCACTAGACTGTGAAATCTGTGCATGCATTTTCCAAATAGAACTGTCAATATTTATGAGGGTATTAAGCTTAAGTTTATATTTCCACTCTTTTATCATTATTATTGTTATTATTATTATTATTTGATGATATACCATAATAAATTGAGCAATAATCGGCAATATTATTTTTCTACTATATTAGAACTCAGAGAGCACACTCAATAAAGATACTTTTTACAATAAAATCGTTCAGACTGATATATATCCGTTCACAATCATACAAATAATCTTATAAAAGCTGTGGCCATGTTAAGTTAATATCAAAAAGAAAAAGTAAGGAATTATTGATATTCATCCTTGGATTATACCATTTGTAATATTAGAATTTGTTTGACTACTGCTATTATTTACTCAACTTGATTCATGAGTTTTACTCATTTTGGATCAGAGCAGAGTAATCATCTAGTCAACCTTAACCTTAAAAATAAGATAAAAGTAATTTTGTTTACAAGTTTCTATTACTTAACTCTTGCCGAAGGTCGTTTCTGCTTTCATCTGATATATGTACAATAAATAAATAAATAAAAAAAAATTTAAAAAAGAGAAAACGTAAGAGTGACTGAGATTGAAAACTGTCATTTGTTACTCGACAAAAAAGTAAAGAAATCTTCAATAAAAGATTGTGGGGAAACCAGCCAAAATAATTCTACATCAAAGCACCTGTAAAGTTAGAGAAGTCAAAGTCTGATGTCCTCCAAAGAAGACGAAATTACGAAAATAATGTTACGTTATCAGATCACAAACCATCAAAAGAAACCTTGAGCAAAAACGATAGCGACAAAATAAGACCATTCCGAAAATATGACTATAAGATGACAAATTAAAAATCATATCAAATCAACATTATCTCTAGGGTTATATGATTATGATTATTATTATTATTATTATACATTGATATAGAGCCTTTTCTGATAACATAATTGCCCTCAAGCGCTTTACATGTAAAACAAAGTAAATAAATGCATAAAAGACAAGAAAAAAGATACTAAACTGAGGTTAACATAGTGCAACTAACTGTTCTCATAAATATTCAATGAGAGAATAAATGCAAGTTTAACAAGAATGTTTTAAGATTATTGACTAATGAACCTTTACTTTTCATGAATATGTTATTGCATTATATATATATTTTAACTTTATTACGCTCTATATCATTGAAATTCCTTTAATAAGGTTTAAGTAAAATCATATGATTGAATTTGGATATCAGTGATGTATTGTTAGTGTACTAATTTCTGCAAAATTCTGCTTTTCTACTGACCAAGGAACCTTTTAATATCTTCCAATTTAAATTGAGCCCCAAGGGATGTTAGGATAGATCCTCAGTATCCCTTGTTTGTCGTAAGAATATCGAATGGCGAAGTAAACGATGTGTAAATCGTAATCATTAATCCCCAAGGCATTACAAGTTCGTGTGTAGGGCAACACGGACCTCAGACAAAGCGAAGGTAGGATCGGGGCGGGAGTAAGCATGATCGGTCACACCCGCCGTGAGCCCTTAGTCGAAATTAGGTAAACGGGATTATCCGTAGTCAAAGTTAGTATAAAAAATGACAGTCTCACAAAGGGTATGAAACAAATCATTCAACATATGTCCCAGAGACACGTTGTAATCGCAAACAAGGTCATTATAGCAACCGTAAAATTTTCGAAATGATGACTTCAAACGAGATTCGTTATAACCCTGCAACATAAATTTTTTGTCAGTAGTTGACCTTGCTTTAAAAAATCCTCATACGCATGGCATGCTCTCGCATATCGAATCAACTGGGAGATATACACACCATAAGCAGGCGAAAGTGGTATATCACTACATAGATATGGAAAGTTGATGATTGCAATGTTGAAGGCATCATGCTCGTCATATAATGTAGTTGTCAGTCTGCCATTAGAGTCAATATTAAGTAAAATATCCAAATATTAAGCAGATACGTCAGATTCTGCAGTATCCTTTATTTCGAGTTCATTGGGATATATGAAATTGACATAATTATGAAAATTATGATTGTTGATTGATAAGACGTCATCGATATATCTATATGTATGGTTGAAGGACACGGCAAGTTTTTTGTTTTTATCCTGTAATAGTTTCTGAACAAATTCCGCTTCATAAGAATATAAAAACAAGTCTGCCAATAAGGGAGCACAATTAGTGCCCATGAGACTATCGGAGTGGTGTCTAACAAAATATGTACCTTGTTTTCCAATCACTAGAAATTTGTATTTTCGAGTGCCATTTTTGTTCAAAAAGCAATTATCTATTATCTGAAAAAGTGTAGATTTTAATTTATCGTGAGGAAATGTTGTATAAAGTGTGGCGAAATCATACGTTTTGATGCTGTCAATAAAAAAAAAAACAAATCCCGAGACTTTAGATTTTCCAAAAGTTCCTCAGAGTTTTTGAGAATCCACATCTGATTGACACCACTTCTGGAATATGTAGTGGAGCAGTATCTCTGGAGTGACTCTTTAATAGCTGTTAGCAGTTTAGTTAGTAATAAATATAAAGGCTTGTTAGAGCACTTACTGAAACCAGCAATGTATCTTTGTTTGTAAGGAATGTCTAAAGTATTTAAAACTGAAAGATGATTATGAAGAATTTCAGCCTTTGTAAGATTGCTTCGAGTATAAGTAGGCTTCCCAGATGTTGAAGTAAATCCCAGTTCATTTAAAAGACATTTATAATAGTAACTTTTGCAAAACAAAGACAATGTCGTTACTTGCTTTATCCGCTGGTACTAGTACAAAGGTTTCATGTAGTAACGAAATGGGGCGGTCCTAGTTTAAAAAAGAGAAGCAGCCCTGTTTACGCTGGAAATAACTTTTTTCCTTTTAGAATACCCATATAGTTAACGTATATCGCCTCTTTTCTTTTCTATCAGAGCCCTATATGGATCCAGTTAGTTAGAATAGATCCTCAGTACCCCTTGTTTGTCGTAAGAGGCGACGAAATGGGGCGGTCCTTCGGATGAGACCGAAAAATCTGAGGCCCCTTGTCACAGCAGGTGTGGCACGATAAAGATCCCTCCCTGCTCAAAGGCCATAAGCGCCGAGAATAATCCTTAATTTTGCAGCCCTTCACCGGCAATGGTGATGTCTCCATATAAGTGAAAGATTCTCAAGCGGGATGTTAAACAATATATAATCAATCAATCAATCCAATTTAAATTGATGATTGCAAAATATAGTAGAAACCATTCATAAGATAATTATAAAACCGTGAAGTCTCAGTGGTTTAATTTGTACTGTTCCATATCAGCGTCCACCTGCAGCGAGTCTTTTGAAAATATCTTCCTCCTTATCTGCAAAACGTGAAGACCAGGAACAGCGCTCATGTTTATAAATCCTAAAACAAATATAAAAAATCAAAAGTAGGGTAATTACTGGCGCCGAAAACACCGGATGTGAGATTAGATTCGTAGCGGGAGTAAGCATCCCCTGTCAACCGGTCACACCAGTTCGGGTCCTATTTCTTGACTAGATAAACGAAGCAATCTCTAGTAAAAATAACTCGTTAGTAAAGAACGGTCTAACAATAGTCATAATACACACCAGGCAGTGACATGTTTTGCAAATAAGATCAATCAGTTTTAGACATATTCAATATCGTTATCAATGCGACGATTGATTGTTGTTTTTCGCCACACTCAACAATTGTTCAGTTATCTGGTGGCGTCCAGTTTTTATTGGTGGAGGAGAGAACCCAGATACATTGTGCCCAGGAAGAGACCACCGACCTTCCGAAAGTAAACTGGCAAACTTTCTCACACCGAGATTCGAACCCACGCCTACTAGAGGTGAGAGACCTTGTGATTTTGAGCGCTATGTTCTAACCACTTGACCACGGAGGCCCCCCCAATGCGACGAATGAATGAAATATATAAGAATAGTGATTAACATCTATAGTAATACAAATTAAATAGTTGAGTAAACAAGGATCATTGGATATACCAGAGGTGTGATCAGATGTAAGTAAGTATCCCCTGTCGACCGGTCACACCTGCTGTGAACCCTATATCTTGATTAGGTAAATGGCGTAAACCGTAGTCAGAATCAGTGTGGAAAGAGCGGCCTAACAATTGGAATAAAACACTTCATACAACATTAGACTAAATGACAGGTGATATTTGCAAACTAGATCGTTTTAACGACCATAGAATTCGCAAGATGATGACTTTAAATGAGACAGTTGACACCCATGTAACATCAACTAGTTTGAACAAATTCTTGTGTATCGAATCAATTGAGAGACTTAAACTCCATGTGCAGGTGATAATTGAACATTGGTACATAAATATGAGAAGTTGATGATGGAGAAGCTGAAAGCTTCCCGTTTGTCATAATATTCAGTAGTTATTTGCCGTGAACATCTATGTTTTAAAAAATACATAAGTACGAAGCAGATGTGGAAGACTTTTTGGTGTCTTTTATTTCGAGTTCACTGCGATATATCGAATCGAGCTGTGTTCCTTTATTAACTGACCTGCTTTAATGGTTTAATGAGGCAGAAGCTTTTCTTAAAAATGTTTCTACATGAGAAGAAAAAAAATCTTGCTGTGGTCTTGAACTCGATATTTAAGCATATCATCGTATTATTTATTAACAATATCCATATTCATTCATATGTCAATATTTCCCAGTAAACTCAAACTATGATTCATATTTCGATATTTCATTGTACAGATGTTATTGGCATACTAACAACTCATGTTTGTGGTGAATAGGATAACTTCAGCTTCTTCGTCATCAGCTTTCTACATTGTTTAACATAAAAACAGGATAATGTAATTTGCTAAAATTAAACATCCAGAGCGTTTCAGTAAATCACTCATTCAATTTCAAACGAATGGTGCACCATTGATGTTATAAGTATTATATTCATAAAAGTGAAATTCTAACAAGCTTTATTGGAAATTCATTTTGATCATGAAGTCAATAAGTCAAGAATAGGGATGTTTATTGCTATTAGAATTAAACCATATGCACCATTGTGTTAAGTAGCTACGCAATAAGGACTTTCAATTAGTAATTGAAATATTGTTTTCGTTGTTTCAGTCGTTCAACTCACAGAACACATTTTTAGTATTTTTTTTAAATATATGCATGACTATACTATCACGAACATACGCGCAAAATATGAGTTTTGTGTGAAGATGAACTACATTGTCTTCTTCCGAGAATAGGTGTATGAGAAGAGATGATGACACAATTAATACCAACAAAATACTCCGGGTGTACTTTATAAGTTTAACTTTGTGTTTATAAAGTACACCTCCTGACACTCTGACCGTCGTGGCAATTGTTTGTTATGAACACACGCAGGGTTCATATGGTACCAGAAAATACGAAATCCAGCATCGTGAAGCTTTTTCAGAACAAGAAGCTGATTTGGTGTATTCCCTTTGCCATGAAATTCTACTAAGAATTGTGACACATGTTCTAGTTGGTTTGTATTTATCATATCTGGAACACTCTCCCATTCGGCACCTTCAACATCAGCTTTAAGAATTGCAATAGACGAAAATTGATGATGCAAATCAGCACGGATTTTCTGTAACGGGGCTATAAAACCAGCGCCGAATTGTTTGTACTCTCTACCAATTCCAAGTCGTTGAAACCAAACATTTGGTGCGTGTTGGTGAGTCCCGAATGGTGTTGTAGGGTCAAAAGAATATACACTACAATCATATGTTGTTGCTATGTCATCGTCAAAGGAGAAATCGTTAAATATTCCAAAGGAATACACAATACAAGGATTTCTATATTTCAACATTCTGTCGTGACATACATCCCAACCACCATCGGTAAGTCTTCCTATCCTCAGTATATGTTGACAGAAAAATTGAGTGGTTTCGATATACTTGAAATAAAAATCAGCTATATCTGTACTTTTCATGTTTTTTATCTTTTCTTCATTTGGTAAATCTAGGGACAAGGAACTTGCGGATTTATCCCTAAGATTTGGTTGAACAAAGTATACAGCATAACACTTACTGAATCTGGGAGTCGCACATTCGAATGGCCTATCAAACCACATAATCCGTAAACCACACTCGTAAAGCAATCGCAAGCTCTTCAATATCTTAATGTAGTCCTGTTTTGCCATACCTTTGGGATCAAAGTGAACCTCTAACAAGAGTTGCTTGACTTTTTGAATAGACTTTTCCTGAACCATCGTTTGTATTAAATCAAGATCTGATATTGCATTCAGAGATATAGTCAGTATATCTATGACGCTGTTGGATGTGTTTGTTTTATCAATCCAAGACTGTAGAGTATTTGTAGACGACAGCGGAGTTTCATGCATCTTGCATTTATATCTAGAAGCCATGTCAGTCGAGAAAGCGTTTTCTGGAAATGCTTTATTAGACAGGAAGACAACACCGTTCTCTTTGGGAACATACGCTGGATCGGCACATACATACCAACCATTCCGCCTTGCCTCTCCCGCGCGGTCTTTGAAAGCACAAAATGTTTGAATTGTTGTGACGTAGCGATGATACAAACAGGTAATGACGTCATCAGTAAGGGAATTCATTTCATATTCAACCGGTATCTTAAGTGGCATTTCTCCATTTCCTGTGTATTTGTTTTGCAAAGTCAAGAGGCAGTTTTTGTCAAATCCTGGTGTATGCTTCCTAAGGTACTTCTGATATTTTGCAGCTTCTGAGGAATTGAAAAAAATCGAAGGTGTTGTGTGTTTCTGACTGAATTTGGGAATGGCATTTGGCGGCTTGGATTTTTCAGAGATGTGTGTTTCTTTGAGTTCAGTATTAATTGGTGTGTTGCCATATTTCACATACGTATATGCTAGTCCAAAGGACATGACGGCAACAAAAATAACTTTGTGTTTTTTCATAATGAAACCTGAAATAGAGAAAATAAATATTTTGTGTAAATAATTCGCAAAGTACTTTTCATCAATCAAATTCGTAGAAAATATTTCCCAAGTATTATAGGAAGAACTGGAAAATTATCCCCAATATATAAAATGTCTATTTGCATTTTTTCAGTATTGAAATATCACCCACCTGAATGAAATATGGACTCTACAGAAAAGCTTTTGTAGAGTGTTTTTTTTAAATATTGAAATATGACCCTTACTGTTTGACTGAAATATGGACTATAAAGTACGAAAGCCCAGAGGACTCTTTAGACATTCGATATTCAAAATACGAGATTTGAATTTCAAGATTCTAATTTCGAGTTTCAAAATTCAACATTCAAATTAACCAATGACAATATAGGTCAAGATATTTATTTGACAAGATTAGAGGTTTCAGAATAAATGCATGTAAACTTGATATATAACAGAAAATCAGTCAGTAATATTGTTTCTTATAATTAGTTTCTTTTATTTAAAACTACACTTTTATACTTTATACATACGTGAACAGAAGACGATAGGGAAATTCAACTATAATTATGTTTTTTTTGTTATCATTTCTTTATTATTATATTATACTATTATGTATGGTTTCATAGTTAGCATGCAAATATTTCCATACGTACATGCAGTGGGAGGATAGGGCCCAAGGTGTTTTATGAAATGATGATAAACACACCTCATAATATGCCTTAAATTGAAATAGTATCAGAAGAAAAGAAACATTAACCGATGATGTCCTCAAAGAACTCCGAAGTCCAATCAAGATTACGCCATTACCTCACAAAGATGGGGGGGGGGGGGGATCCCACTACCTATTTTATACTGCGTGTGAAAATAACATAATTTTCATATAAAAAACGGAAATTGAATGTTTTGAAAAAGTGAAGGAGACAGTCCCTTGATTTAATCTGCCTGGAATGTCAGTATATTAATGCGGCGATGAACGACATTTCGTTGCATTGCATGCAATTACCTCATGATAAATTAAAGACTAATTTTTTAGCATCATAGACAGTTCCTTATTCAACAAAAATGGTAAAAGGAGATATTCATATCTAGTGGTCTACTGATACTTAAAAACATTTTGATTTGTTAAACACCACTCTGATTCCAAGCACAAGTACTCTGAATTTCATATTAAAAGATGCTAGAGTTCCGAATTGACAATATATTTTGGTGATCAGGTCTTCCAACAGTCTGTTGGAATTCCCATGGACAAAATTTGTGTTACTTTGTTAACTGACCTGCTGTATACTCTTATGAAACAGAATTCATTCAAATGCTTCTACCTCAGAAGAACAAATCTCATGCTGTGTCCTTCAATTCGACATTTCGATATACCGACTACGTTTTATCTATCAACAATGATCATTTTCATTCATATATCCATTTGATATATCCCAGTGAACTTTAAGTAGACGTCCGCCAGTTAATTTATATTGCGCTGTCAAGTTAAGTTAAGCGGGGACCAAAAGAAAAAAAGCTAATTCTACACGCTAGCACCTACCGGCTTTTAAGAGTGCAATTGCGACGAAACATAAAAATCAAACACCACCCTTTTCGTCTCCTGTGCACAACATAAATGCGTGGCTTTAGATAAATGACACATTGATTTCCCTTATGTCGTATTTCAAATTGATGTACAATAACCACACACATTTACATTTGTTGATCGATTAAAATATCTTGTCTCTTTTAAATATATTATGACCTATATTTTGATTGGTTGAATAGTATACTAAATCTTGAAAGTCGAATCTCGTATTTCGAATATCAAATGTGGAAGGAACATTCTTGTGTAATTTTCAATATTGAAATATGATCCCACCACATGACTGGAATATGTACAAGAAACCTTTTGTACAATGGGTTTTTTCTCTCTCAATGTTGAAGTATGACCCCTACTATATAGATTTCATAGATGCATTTTATACATTTGAGGTCAGTTTACAATGTTGAAATTTGACCCTACCAGAATTGATCTCCAAGGTTTTTTTTTGAACAACGGGTGTAAGAATTTTCAAGCGTCTATATGTCAATGGCACATAATATTTGTAGAGGTTGAAAATAATGATCTTACCAATGAGTGAACAGAAACTATCACTGAAACGTTTAGGAGATGCAACACTCTTGCAATTTCAAAAACAAACAATTCGTCGAAATATTTTGATTTTCAAGTCGCTGAAAATGTTTGATGTCAGTCAAAATATGGGTTATCCATGGAATGGATACCAGGGCAAGCAGAGGTTCAAGATGGCATTCAAGATCATAGTGGGTAACCTAGTTGCTAGTTTAGATATCGAAGTCTATTGAACGCACTGTATGAATTAACGTTTGCTATTACTACGTATTGCTAGCCTAGATTTTCGTTCAATTTTGTAAAGCTACTTTCTTTTTTTCCATTATAATATTTCCATTTGATGTCTACGTTATGAAAGGGGATTGTTTATAAGTAAAGTGAAGATAACTAACAATATTCAATCTCGTAATATCAACAAAAAATAAAAATCAGAGATATGGTTAAACACAGATCCCTGGACATACCAGAGGTTGCATCAGGTGCTTGGGAGGAGTAAACATCCCCTGGCGACCTGTCACACCCGCCGAGAGCCCTACATCCCGATCAGGTAAATGAAGTAAATCCGTAGTCAGAATCAGTGTACCAAGAACGGCCTAAAATTGGTATCAAACACTTGAAACAGCATGATCTAAGAAATCTTTCCTAGCCTTTGCAATTTTTTGGAGAGAAAACAATAACACTTTGCATCTTGTACTTTTACAAATGAACACAAAGGACTTGCGATAATACATCCATCATTCTTCATAGCACACAATTATGACCTTCCTGTATCACTCGTAGCACTATAGTTAAAATATAATGATGATAATTTAACTTTACGCTTTATGTATGTTTGAAAATGGTACATTTAATGAACATTTGTAATGCCAAAGAGAGGGAGTCCCACTTACTACATTTTATTAAACACTGTCATGGGGATAAAAGATCCGTATTCAAATTTGTGTTCGATATGCAGATGAATTGCTTCTTATCTTTGCACCATTCGAACACTGAGTTTTTTATGCAAATACTTGTCAAATATATTTGTCCATAAATTCAGGACCAGTTAATTTGGAATTTGGCATATTTCATTACATTTTAATTTTAATACAAAAATGTTCCCGAATGTAACATAAATGTTTATAAAGTTTGAGTCTAAATCTAAAATTTGCATACACTAATTTGGCATGCACTATTTCTAAGGTACATACCAAGGAATGCGTTCTACACAACTTTAAAAATCATATAATGTTACTAAAGTTAATATAAATAAGTATCTCCACCATCTGTATATTATAATAACCTTCAAAAATATATATCAATGCACATTGAAAGTGATATAGTTCAAATGAACATAATTTTTCATGAACAATGGATGGGTTTACATGCTATCTCATAAGAGAGGACTGTTGTTTAATAGCACTTCATAAATCCAACAAAATAGCAAAAAGAAACTTACTGTTCATATTTTAAAATGAAGTTTAGACAGAAAGAATTTTGCCCCGACTCGGAAACAACCGTATCCGACCTCAGTTTTTCTATATGTATATCATTTTAGATATTTCCGGTGTTGAAGTGAAATTCGAGGTTGCACGGTTGAGGATAACTGCAGAACTGCAGTGTTATGGTTTTATATTTTTGTTTTTGACCATGGGGCTACAGTTCTTGTAATGCAAAAAAAAATTGTTTAATTTACGGCAGAAGATTTTCTGCGCACAGTTGGGGATGTACTTCTCCACTTTGAAGCATTGGTCAGTCAAGTATATTTCATTCCCTAATTCTATATATATTGTATTACCTATCTGTATATTTTATCAACCTCTTAAGCCTTTATAGCCAATAAACTCGCTTGTTTTGAACTTTCTGTCATCCGCTCACCATGTTGACCTACTGACGAGATCTAGTTAAAACGTCACGTATATATACGGAATATGTTGACTAACCACTCACGGAAGCCTCTGATTATTTCTAGCATTATGCAAGAAGAAATAAATGAAGCTGGTTGTGTTTTCTTTGCAAAACAAGTCTGTGGTGTTTTAAGAATAAGTGAAAGTCAATGAAAAAGGTTGTTTATATTTATTTTGTACCAAATCGAGGAACTGGCGGTTTGTTTACGTTATCACATTCCATATATCGCGTGACGTTTTAGCGTGATCTCGTCAGTTTAAATGTTCATTAGTTTTATATATATATATATATATATATATATATATATATACATATATATATGTATATATATATATGTATATATATATGTATATATATATAAATTATAGGGAGAGCTTAAAGAGTTAGGACTTTCTCTCTGTAAACTATCTCCAGTTATCCATCCAAATTGTTCAGTCCCAGTGTCTTTTCTCAATCATGGTACAGCATCAACTAAAGTATTCCTATGCCAATCATACTGCATTAAAAGTGAAAGCCACAGGTCTTGCAAAAATGACCTTAACACCACGGTAGGTGTTGACATGATAAAGATCCCGAACTGCTAAATCCCTTAGACTGGTTAAAAATTATGGCACTCCAACTACAGTTCTTGATGTTTTTACATATTAAACAAAATATTCCCAAACCAACATATAAGCAACATTTATTTTGTTGATTAGTTGTCCATGTATTGTTTAATGTACCTTTCGAGAATCTTTCACCAACATCTGGAGATGTCACCATTGCTGGTGAAAAGCTGAAAAATTTATCCTTAAAATCTGTATGGCACTTGTGGCGTTTGAGCAGAGACGAATGTTTAGCATGCTACACCTGCTGTGATGTAGGGCCTTATCTGAAGGACTGTCCCATGTAGTCACCTCTTTATAACAAGGAAGGTGTACTGAGGAGCTATTATAATCCTGATCCCCATGAAATAAGAACATTTGGTTAATGGACTTTAAAACTAAGGATAGTAAAATTATTTTGAAAGTATTATCTTTTTCTTGCAGCGAAAAGATGCAAATATGTAACCACTAGACAGTATGTTGTCCGTTAAAAATGAGTTGTCTAAAGAGTGATTGATAGATTGTTTATTGCTTTTCGCCACACTCAACAATTTTTCAGTTATCTGGTTGCGTCCTGTTTTTTATTGGAGGAGAAGAGAACCCAGATACTATGTACCTGGGAAGAGACCACCGACCTTCCGAAAGTAAACTGTCAAATTTTCTAACATATATCGGCTCGAGCGAGAATCAAACCCGCACCTACTAGAGGTGGGAGGCCTTGTGCTTTTTTAGCGCAATGCTCTAAGCATTGGGCCACGGAGGCCCGTCTAAAGAGTGAATATCGAATGGCGAAATAAACAATGTGTAAATCGTAATCATAAATCCCCAAACATATACAAGTTCGAGTGAAGGGCAACACGGACCTTCTACAAAGCGAAGGTAGGAATTAAGGGCATTTGCTACAAAGAACAATGAGAATGCATAAGTCGATCGATATTTCTTGTCTTCTGGTTGAATGTAGTAAAAACGTTAAATTCCCAATGCTTAAGGGACATATCAATTTTTTTCTGATGCTTGAAGGTTGGAATATACTTAGCTGTACCAAATTTTCAATCGCTTTATTAGATATAATTGAGATATATGAAGAACAGAATTCAGATTATATCAGCTGGGTTCTATATGGTAAAATGTATTAATTTTACTCATAATATCAACATAATTCAATATCCCTTGTCATCATTTCTGAGCAAAATGCTTTGTTGAAGTGAGAGTCATTAATGCAGTATTCTAGACTGTTACACATTTTTGTACATGCTGTAGTTCATTTTTTATCTGCCTCACAGTACAATAGAATTACTTTTTGTTTCAGTCAGGTCTGCCAAATTGATACTTTTTCATCTTTTGAATTAGTGGCAAATGATTAATTAACACTAGTTTGTTGACAAAAAGATAAATTTTGTTATCAAAATCTGAGAAAATAAGAATAAAAAAAATAAAATTTAGTCAAATACTGACAAATAGTTTGGCCTTCATATTGTCAATTTACGTGCTGCATTTGCAACTGTTGTCGTGCTCAGATCACTTTTCATAATTTGATCAGCACTTGAAGCAAGACAACAGCACAAAAACTGAACGAAACCCCTGTAGTTGTTTTATGGAATCATACGCACAGATGAGAACACATGCATAAACAGTCACATGTACACAAACTTAATCTAACTAAAATTAGAAAGTACACAAACCGAACCAGACACATAACCTCTGGGAAGCACCAGTATTAACTATTTTAGAATCCTGAAATGGTGTATATTTAAATGCAATGCATGGTGGATCTAGGAATTTTTAAGGGGGCGATATGATCTCCACTTTTTTGAGGCTTTTTAGGTAACTTGTATGAGTTACGTTAGTTATACGTTATAGTTTATACAGGAAGATAATAAAATTAATAACAAATATTTGATTTGTTTACATCTTATTTTTGTAAATCGTTTATTTTATTTTTGTTATCTTTTTAATTTTTTTTGCCACTGGCAAAATAAAGCATATTTGAGCAAAGTGTAAATAAACCATATGTTATGCATATCAATATTTGTTTAATGTTTTGTAGAACTAAATGAGTAGAAGATGCATTCCATGACTGACTTTCCATATGATATGGAAGAGAACCTCGCGAATGGAAACAGTTTTCAGTCGATGGACACGCCTGATGACACAAGTCCATTTTAATTCAATAAAATGGTAGTCCATTCTCCTCGGGAGGAAGAAGAATCTGCAGAAGGACTATCATGACTCTGTTAAGTAGTTAAGGTTATGGTTTGGTATCAGGAGACCATTTTGAATAAACGTACCACAGAAGTAACAAGCTAGGATACCAGTCTTATGTTAGCTTACCACAAAAGGATTCAGTACTGAACAGTTGAATGGTAATCACTATGACAGTCAAATGAAACAATATTGTAATCAACATTGAGGTCCATAGATTTAAAGCTTTCCGCTTTTCTGTGGAAAGTGATATTGTTCTGTGTATTATGTTCTTGCTATCAAAATGCTTTCATGCTTCAGGACTTATCAAAACGCTTTGCTGTTCAAAACAGTACTACTTGAGAAATAATCATATATGAACCTATATACTTGAATTTCGACACATTGTAGAATTACTGGAGCTTACACGAAATCTTCCTTTTTGCATTAATAATTGAACCTTTAACTTCTTAATAATTATGAATCTAGGATTTTTTTCAAATTCGGTATGAAGCATCTTCGGGACAAGGTGGATATAAATGATAAAAGTTAGGACTCCTGCCCCCTTGGGCCCTTAGGGGCGGGACCAAAACTGCGAAAAGATGTCCAATATATAAAACTCTACTTCTCTAGAACTGCACATTTGTAAGAACAACTAAAGGAAACGTAACATAGAGCAGGAAGGCCTCTACCAAAATCATAAATTTCATGATCCCTCGGGTAGAGGTTCTACTCCTAGGGCAGGGCCAAGCTTCATAGATCGTATTTAAGTGTAAAAAAAATTAAAAATATCTTTAATACTATTGATACCAAATATTGAAACTAAATGGACATTTAGAATGAACATGTAGCCCTGTACCAAAATTATCAATTTCATGATCCCAGGGTAGGTGTTTGGTATGAAGGTGGGGCCAAAATGGGTAATGGTTAAAGATGTTAACAATTGAACATTTTCAACTTCTTCATAACTATCATTCCAATCTTTGATATTTGGTATGCAGCATATTTGGGACAGGGTGGACATAGATTGTACATTTCAGGACTCCTGCCCCCTGGAACCTTATGGGCAGGGCAAATACAGGCAAAAAGTGAGTAATTTTCAAAAATCGTCTCCACAACTGCACACGTGCCTCTACCACAACTGTAAATGTCATGATTCGGAAGTTGCGGTGCTGACTCCAGGGTGGAACCAAACTTTGTATGTATAGTGCATACAGCGTTCGCTATCAGCATTTTACTGTGTTGCTCCAACACAGTAAAGTTTTTGCCTAACACAATGAAAATATGTGCAATACAGTATGCGACACAATAAAAAAAAATCTTACCATGCGAAATCCATGTCGATCGTGAATGAATCTAAAGTAACGGAAAAAACCCCCATATTTTGAGGCACTGCATGTACAGACTTTCCAAAAACAACTGTCTGGCCTTATATAGAACTTAAGATTCTTGTCAACTCCAGTTTACATCACCCCTTTTAATTCTTTAAGTTCTGACTTGATTATCTTTGAAACTATGAAAGGTTATCAGTTGAAGTTTCTTTAACCTTACACTTGGTTTTTACATTTCCAATCTTGATATGGGGTCAAACATCAAGGTCTTATATGAATATATTTCCTAATATTTGTATTTTGTAATACAAATTATGCATTCTTAAGATTGAGTTTTAGGTCAAAGTCACCTCTCCTTTACAAAACATTGTTGCAGTCTCTTAGAGTTGTTTTTGTTCAGAAATAGTTTTTTATCATTTTGAAACCCACAAATCATGCAAATGGTAAAAGTGACTTTGTTGAAGTAGTAAATGGCATGTTATGATTTTTAGGTGAAAGTCTAGAAGTATTCAAAATGTGCAACAGTGCATTTGATATCAGTAGAGAATGCTATTATTGATGGGTGTCAAACTTTACATGTCCAAAGTGTTGGTCATCTGAAACCATTAAAATATCTCCACTGATTTTCATTATTTTGATGGCCAACTTCAGAGAAGATGAGCATATTGCTTAGCAGCTCTTGGTTATTTGGTATGTTTGTAGGCAACATGTTATCTGCTCATTATCTTGAAAACTATTTATTTGATGATAATGTTATATCATATGTCTGTTGGTTGAGAGTAGAAGAGGACCCCTATTGGTTTTCAGGTCAACAGCTCAAGGATCAATCCACTCTGGACACAAGAAGTTACTGACCACTCAATATCTTGAGACCTTGTGCTTGATTGACATCAACCATGGTACACTGGTTCATTGCCATTAATATATGACACCCATCAAACTGATATCAGTGGTTAAACTGGCCATAGGTTTATACTGACGGCTAAATATCTTGGCAAACCTTTTCTTGATGGATAACAAACATGGAACACTTGTACATTGTCAGGAGTAGATGGCCCATATTGATTTTGAAGTCACATAATCAAGCGTCAAACTGGACATAAGAATATGCTAACCGCTCAATATCTTGAGAACCCTATGCTTAACAGGTATCAAACGTCGGACATTGACACATCCTAAGACGTAGATTACCCCTACTGATTTTGAGGTCACATGGTTAAAGCTAAAGGATTAAAAGGAGAGAGTAATATTTCGTGTCAATATTTTAGAACCATTTGCTTGATTTACACCAACCTTTGTGCTATAATATATCCCAAGGAGTAGATGATCCGTATTGATCTTGAGATCAAATGGTCAAAGGTCAAGGGTTAATCTACTGTGGACAATTAGGAAGCTTAAGATATTGTTTGTTCAATATTTTGAATTGATTTGACACTATGGCACTACTATCAAATAAATTATAGATGTGTGTAACCCTTTTCAATGTTGTACCATGAAGACAATCGTGTTTCTGAACATTTCTTGTTTACACTAGTACTGTTGTACATGTACTAGATTGTTTAACCCAACATAAGATTATTTGTACAGAATGTATTATTATTAAAAAATCTGAATCTTTAATAAATTATTGTATATAAAATTTTTGTGTTTTCGTTTAATTTGTGGTTAGTAATATCTCAGTTTTTAAACATTTTATTAAATGAATAGTAAATCCTTTTGCCTAATCCATTGCTAAACCATTTATAAATTTCAGAAGCGCAATACATATCACTCATAAAGTGTCTAGCCTTGATTCAGTTATGCTGTCCTATTTTAGAGAAGGGCAAGTCCCTCACATTAACACGTTGCTGCCCTGCATAAACGTAGATTCCAAAGTAGTTTCAGTATTGCGTGATCCGTGCATAAACCTTTCATAAACCTGGGATGGCGACTAGTTTCAGCAGTGCGGGAATATTGCGGAAACCTAAGATTTCAACAAGTTTCCGCTGTGTAAACCACCTGGAAGAGTTGGGGTTGTTCTGCAGGCAATCACGTTTTGAATCAACGCAGGCTACTGACAACAACATGATGTTACAAAGGTTTGTACAGTCTCGTCTAAAGTCAGCATTTCACAAGTTATATAATCATTGTAACGACCTAGTTTGCCAGTACAATCTTCCATTAGGTCGAATGCTGTTTGTCGTGTTTCATATGAATTCTTAGTCCGTTTTATTACACACTGATTGTGACTACGGATTACTCCGTTTAGCTGATCAAGATATAGGGTTACAGTGGGTGTGGCAGGTCGACAGGAGATGCTTACTCCTCCCAACCACTTGATCCAAACTCTAGTATATCCAAGGGTCTGTATTTGGCCCATGTCTTTGATTTGTATTTTCGACAGGAATTGTGGGATTGAGTACTGTTTGTTGCCTTAGCCTTTTCCTTTCATAATTAAAGACATCTCAAACATTGATAATGAAATATAACATGCATGTAAAAATATTACATAGATAAAGTGACACATTTTAAATTACACATGGTAAATACGAGTTATCAAATATTTGATATGATTTGTATTCATAAACATAATCATGATTTGTATTCATAAACACACTCACCATTTCGTATTCAAATCGATTTCATTGTATCCTACTAATTTTACTTGTATTAAAACTTGAAAGAAAAACAAAAACGCTCGTGTGTCGCAATGAGATGTAAAACGCTGTAAAAATGGTGCCAAATGCCGTCATAAATCTGCCAAGTCTGATTAGGATTGTTACCTAGTTTTCTTTCTCTTTCATTTTTGTTATGGACTTTACAGTGCTTTAGGCAATATTTTCATTTTTGGCTTACATGGATGTGAAAATCAGGTGTATTTTGTAATATTTCTAGACACTATTCATTCATATAGTTATTAATTTTACACAATCATGTCAACAGAATTTTTTGAGGCAAACTTGTGGTCCAATCCCTACAAGTCTTCTTGAATTCTTCTTCCAGTAATCCTGTGGTAGATTTCTACTACTTTTCCGTTTTCGATTTTTCACGATGCCATTTGTTTTTGTCTATTACAAAAATAAAAAAAAAATAAAAATAAAAATAACCTTGACTAACATAATATTGTTTGTAGCTTGAAGCGGTTAAGAAACTGGTCATACACAGATCAATTTCTTGCATATCAAATCAGCTATTGGTGCACGAATATGGAAATTTGACGATTGAAAAACTATTCATCCCGTGGAAAGTCTATATAATGAAGTCATTCTGTTTTTCCATTTTTAAACAAGCTGATTGTAAAGAAGGGAATGAAAATCATAACAGATCTCTATTATAAGACAACAGATTCATTCCAATAGTTGATATTTAACTCATATCTTCCATCCCACACCAAACGAAACATCCCCTTCAACATAGCCCAAAATTAGCTCTATAGAAATAGATGGAGACCACAGAAATACAAGATTATCTGAACTTGAGGTATTTTTTCGTAGATAAAATTAGCCACTATAGGTCATTGCATTACCTATACCATATGGCCAACCAAATTATCATTACAAAATTACGATCTACTAGAAAGCGTGAGGAAACTAATCCCCCAAAAATGTTCTTTCACACAACCCGAGAAATCAAAACATGTTTAAAACAGCCAAAGGGTTTTCCCAAATCTCCACCAATCAGAATCACTAAATGAACTTATTCAGCTCATGATATACTTCACAGCCGGCCTCAACCACTTGTAAACAAAAATCTCACGAAAACCAAAGTTACATGAAACTCCGAAAAAGCAGCAGTCTCCAAACGCGTGATTCCACAATGCAGTACTTGCCAACCTATACAAACCTGCCACTCCATAATTTTCAAAAATAGAGTGGTCTTTATTGTCAATTCAGCTGTGGCGTGTAAATCTAAAAACTCCACTTTACTATATGGCGTATCTTGCATGTGGAGAAAACTATATATGACAAACAGGAACAAAACTAGCCGTCTATGTTCGTGTACATAAGCAACAACCAGAAATCCAACATTAATAAATAAACCATGCAGTGGACATTTGGATTCTTGCGGTAAAGAAAATTTCAACATTTTACCTTTCTACAAATAAAACAAAATGAACATTTACGTCAAACCCAGGCAGGCTATTTCCCCAAACTGTATAAGCCTAAAATTTTATAATTTTACTCATGCTTTTTAACATATGCATTTTTATTTGAATATCTCTTAATGTTCATTTATAATAGGAGCTACAAACGTATACACTGAACTGTGAATTAATATTTGTATATTTTTAAACGGATAATATCCATTATTTTGTTTGAAAGGCGACATCACAATTTATGTAACTAGAATTTCTCTCCCCAATATATATATATATATATATATATATATATATATATATATATTGATATTGTCGGACTTTAAAAAGCAACACGTGATAATTTTATATATAAATTTGTTCATGTATCTAATAAACAAATTGGGGCGGTGTCTTTCATTTCAAGTTAACAGGAATATATCGAATCGACATATGGAAATGTGCGGGGACCTCCGTGACCGAGTGGTTAGAGCATCGGGCTTAAAATCACAAAGCCTCTCACCTCTGTTGGCGCGTGTTCGAATCTCGGCCGCGGCGTTATGTGAGCAAGTTTGCCAGTTACTTTCGGAAGGTCGGTGGTCTCTTCCTGGGTACATTGTATCTGGATTCGCTCTTCCACCAACAAAAACTGGACGCCACCAGATAACTGAAAAATTGTTGAGTGTGGCTTTATTACCTTTCCACATGTTTGAAAAATGACCTGGAAATTTCGAGGGATACTACTCACAACGCTCAAACAATGAACACAGGTAAATCGAGAGATGGGTTTTCAAAATCAATACGATGTATGGTTGGTAAATTTTGCAATAAAAGTTTTATAAGAAATGTTTTCAATGACTAAATTAAACAGTGTGTTGCCTTTTTCAAATCCGTCTGTATATTGATTGAATATTTGGTGTTTTGAGCCGCTTGAACAATTTTTCAGCTATGCTGCGGCCCGTCAGTATATATATATATATCAATTAAGAGGTATCAAATGCTGAAGCGCTTTAAAATCGAAATCACCTTAACGTTTTAGCCCTCGATAAAATTATTGTCTGGAGTTCAATATATTACAATATTGCCGCCCATGCACACGAAAAGGCCAAAATACAAATCAGAGATATGGGCAAACACGGACCCCTAGTCATACCAGAAGTGAGATCAGGTGCCTAGGAGAAGTAGCATTCCCTGTCGACCGGTCACACTCTCCGAGAACCCTATATTCCGATCAGGTAAACGGAGCAATCCGTAGTCAGAATCAGTGTGTGAAGAACTACCTAGCAATTGGTATGAAACAAATCAGACAGCATTTAGCTTAATAGTAATTTGTACTGGCAAACTAGATGGTTATAACGACCATAAAATTTGCGAAATGCTGACTTTAGACGAGTTCTTAGATTGCCGCCTGCATCTATGGTCAGTTAAATATCTAAATATGACGCAGAAGACTCAATGGTTCACCGGGATATATCGAATCGACATATGAATGAAAAGGGTCATTGTTGATAGACAAAATGTCGTCGATATATCTAAACTTCGAATTGAAGACCACAGCAATATATGTTTTCTTCTTATGTATTAAGCTATTGACCTTTGTTTATAGATGTTAATTCATCTATGAAATATATATGTATATATATATATATATATATATATATATATATATATATACTGGACAAAAAAAGTCAAGGATCATAATTTTGACCTCAAATATTTTTATTAACCAAATAATTATTTTGACAAATTTTAACATGTATAGTTTCTCCAATGTGTCCTTAACACAAGAGATTTACCTGGTTTCATATTGACGTCATAAGTGCACGATTTATTCGCCCAAACACAAGCAAGAGGTCAAAATCAAAGTGTGCCAACGTGTATATTGAAATTGAAAAATTGTGATTTTCATTTCATTGTAGGTATTTTTTGCTCTAATCGACTCTTAGGTGAACAATTATTGACATTAAAAGCCATGAGGCGCCATTTAACTGCTCTGGAAGCTGGTCAGGCAGTAGGTATGCTTCAAGTTGGCCATGTCCAGAGAACTGTCTCTAGACATTTTAATGTGTCCCAAAGTGTGATTTCAAGGTTGTGGAATCGTTTTAGGCAGACAGGTAATGTTTCTGAGAGACCGAGATCAGGTCGTCCAAGGTCCACAACCGCTCGCCAGGATCGCTATATGTCACTTATGGCTCGTAGACACTGGTTTCAGAGTGCTGTCCAATTCACTACTGACTTTCATGCAGCAAGTGGGGTGCGCATAACACCACAAACTCTCAGACAGAGACTTCATGCTGCTAACGTTCGAGCTCATCGACCTGCTATTCGTCCAATTTTGAGGAGAAGACATCTTGTAGAACGACTCAATTGGGCTCAAAATCACATAAACTGGCAACTGCGTCATTGGACGCCTGTTTTAATTTCACAGACGAGTCACGGTTCTGCGTGGACTTTTATGACGGTCGTAGGCGTGTATGGCGCATGCGTGGAGAGCGGTACGCTGATTGCTGTTTAGCAGAGCATGATCGTTTTGGAGGTGGCTCTGTGATGATTTGGGCCGGAATCAGTATTGGTGGATGTACTGACTTGCACGTGATTAATGGCAATCTTACCGGTGCAATTTACAGGGACGAGATACTGCATCCAATTGTGAGACCTTATGCGGGAGCTATAGGCAACGACTTGGATGATAATGGTCGTCCCCACAGAGCACTTATAGTGACAGACTACCTTGCTACAGAGACAATTGAACGTATGGATTGGCCGAGTTGTTCTCCGGATTTAAATCCAATAGAACATGCCTGGGACATGTTGCAGCAAGCTGTTTCCAGACGCCCTGTACTTGCGACAAACCGCCAGGAGCTTACGTTAGCTTTACAGCAGGAATGGGCAAGGTTGCCACAAATTGCGTGCCGCAGGCTCATCAATAGTATGCAGAGGCGTTGTCGTGCCGTTATACAGGCTCAGCGTGGGCATACACCCTATTGATATTGCCTTTTAAAAAGATTCAATCATTTGTAATGAAATTTGTTATTGTTGCTCATACCGATTTTCAAACTGTTTTGGGGGTTACCTGACAATGGTTGCTCTGGCTGCTTAACGTGTTGCTGAATTTGTAAAAACAGGTTTAAAATGTATTGTTCGATTGTCATTGAACATTTAAAGTATATATTTAACATAATTTATTTGGTTTTGTTATGAATAAAATAATTCTGAAATCATGATCCTTGACTTTTTTTGTCCAGTACACACACACACACACACACACACACACACACACACATATATATATATATATATATATATATATATATATATATATATCATTAGTAGACTTCCACATCTTTTAAATAAGCAATGTCAATGTATATGGGAATTGGAAACAACTCAGACCTTTCTTTGACAAAATTATATCACTACTGATATGCATTTGGTATTAAAACACCAATCCAAGTCTAATCAGTCAATGGACTAAAACATTTTCACCTCTGTGTTGGTGAGAGCTTTGTTACTCCCGTTTGCGGCCTCGGACAATGGAACACATTTAGCTGCTGTTAGGATCGAAGGAAAAATAATCCTTTATCTTTATTAATCAGATATGAAATAACCGTATAATTTATAATTTTCTATATTTATTTTACCCATTTTCTATTGTATATTGGTTTCAGATAGTAAGTAACATGGAATGTTTGTCTTTGGCGGAAGAACTGGTATCCTGGACGCAAAGCAGAACACAAGAAGGTATCCTGAACACAAGGACTTGTGTCCGTGACGAAATCAAGACGATTGTGGTTTGGATATATCCTATTGAAATACAGTGCTTAAAACTATCCTCTACTAATAATAGATGGCATGAAATTATGTTTTGTTTCACAACCATTTCTTAAACCAGGCTTCTTGTTCAATAATGTCAAGATGAATTGTGTGATTGGTGATAAGAATTATATAATCAATGGATGAACCTTAGCAAAATGTCTACTGGTTCAATAAATACAAGTAGAACAACGAAAAGGTAGCCCAGTCATTTTCTGTATTGTTTGGCTGGCTATCGCCAATAGCAATATGTGTTAACATTGGCGGATCAAAAGAGGTTGATGGGGACTGTAATACCCATCCCCAAAATCACTCTCCCCAATGGAACATTGGGTCAAACATGGGGTTGTTTTTGTCATTTTGGATTCTTTAATCCTTTAATAAACATTTGTCTATCTCCCCTTTTTATCCCCCACGGGGAATATCTCTGTGGATTCGGCAATATGGATCATTGCGTTCATTTTCTGTGACGTAATCTCGTGTAAATTATTTGAAGTTTTCGTTCTTTAAAATAGGAATGAGGGTTGCAGTACCCTGTGATGCATTATTGTTTAATTTGCAAACTATCTCTGATGTATCTTGTCTACAAATCATTTAAACCAATTTTGATAATGTCTTACG
Organism: Ostrea denselamellosa; assembly: GCA_024699665.1. Classification (NCBI taxonomy): domain Eukaryota; kingdom Metazoa; phylum Mollusca; class Bivalvia; order Ostreida; family Ostreidae; genus Ostrea; species Ostrea denselamellosa. Next base: position 14,915,988 of record JAMZEH010000018.1, read on the forward strand.
AATTTTACAAATATTTCTACATGCGTTCTCTTTAGAAGTTTACAAGAATTTTGATTCTGATCACACAATATCAAACAGTGTAAAAAGTTATGCATCAAATTAAGCTGCGACACATGCTGGCGATTTTATAGCATATTTACTGTACATTATGCCCATCCGTCTGTCACACAATTTTGTGAAGGCGTCTCCTCAAACATGTTTTATCGGATAGCTTTGACATTTTGTACAATGCTTCTTTATTATAGACTGAGAAATCGTTTGTTCTGATATGAGTTTTCAAACTGTACAACTGTATGCGGTATAGTGTGCTACATTTACAGTATTATTTCAGTGTATGGCAGAGGAAAGTTGGGTTGACATCCTATCTGGATTGTTTTTGTTTATTATCAGTGGATGGACATACCTTCACTGAATAATTCTCAGTGCTTCACATATGTATTTAATATATCGCATGGCATATATATTCAATATATCCCATGACATATATTTCAGATACTCCACATTTTGTTGATACTTGACACATTTACAAATTCTTTACATACATCTGTCATTTTCATTTCATTTATAGTTCTGGCGCCATCAGTTTACTTTCTTATTGATCAGACACAAATTACTCGACGACAGTATAGCATTTCGTATTTTTTAGACCGTAGTAGCTGCATGGTTTATTTCTTTTTTGTGTAAATAAAATTTGCATGAAAATAAAATCGGAATTAAGTATTTATTCTTTGATAATGATAAACTTTTTTTTAATTATGACGTCACATTATTGCGCAAATTTTATCCCAGTAAAATGTTTCATAACCTTCCTTCTCGTTCCCGCTTAATCCTGTCGAAGATTATGCTTGAGTTCAAAATACTATTTGAGTGCAAAGCAAGTTTCACTTTAAATGTATGCTTTTAATTTGGAGCGCTTCAGAAACTTTAAATTGATTATGGCGCTATACATAGTTTAGCCTTATATTCTATGGAGACTGGGGACTCTATGAATTAAGCGCTTCCTCTCATACCTATATGACTGAAATCAAGAAACAGTGATGAATGCATTACTATATGTGTTATTAGACTCTGGGAGAATTACAACATTTTGTACGGAGAAAATTTCAAAATCAATTCTTTTTTAAGGTGAAAGATGTGTGCTAAATCTAACAAACATGGGGCAGTAGGGGCAGAAACTATTTCACTGTATCTGGATTTGAAATGACAAGTACGGGAACTCATATTCACTCCAATGATTGGGTATTAAATATGTTTAAATCTGAAACATGATTTCTAAGAATTCCATCTTTTGAAAGGTTAGTTGGAGTATAAGTGCGATTACTAACTGGAATTAATGCCAAGTTCGTTTACAATGCCGTTGTAATAATATAAACCTTACAAACAAATACAATACTGTTACTGGCTTCGTCGACTGGAACCAAAATATATTCGTCATGTAACCTGTAATGAAATTTCAATCTTTCATCAGATCTGGTTTAGGAAACACAGGAGAATAGATGATATACTTTTTTGTTTTGACATATTATCCGATACGGGATTTTAATATTCTTCATATTTTTCCCATTCTCACAAGGTATCACGTGTCAATATGCAACACGATGACGGATGTATGTCGTATTATTCGCATCTTTCCAAGGAGAAGAAACTCTCAATTTTTTTTTTGTATAGTTGCAAGTTTCAAAGGGACTTCGCTAAACGAAAATTACAGAGTCATAACTTGACAAAAACGCTCATTGAAATTTTAATTAGCAAGAGAGAATGACATACAAAGATAATTTTGAAGACATAGATAGCATGTTCTACCAATACGCCTTTCCCCGCAAGGGACTACTTTTATACGATTTCTAAACGTTTACTTTAGAAACACCGCTTTGGAATTGGCGGAATATTTGACTTATATTGTGTAATATTTACGTGCTTAGTTGTCGTACCATACATCTGGGAGTAGCAACTTCATTATATACATAGTTTTACCTAAATGCCTTGAAAATGTATTGGAAATTTTCTAGGTACATTGTTTGCCAAATTTCATTTTTGAATGAATTTTTACGTTAATGGAATGGTTTTGTTTACGTTAATGGAATGGTCTGTTTTATGTTAATAGAATGACTTGGTTTACGTTAATTGAATGGTCTGGTTTACGTTAATTGAATGGTCTGGTTTACTTTAATTGAATGGTCTGGTTTACGTTAATGGAATGGTTTGGTTTACGTTAATGGAATGGTATGGTTTACGTAGATTACGCAATATTGTACATCTATTACTTGTAATTGTATCATATATGTTCCACAAGGAGATGGCTGGACTGCAGTGACTTTATTCAGTATTTTTTGTGGTAGAACATGCGCGTTTATGGCAGTTGCTAGGTAACTGTCATCGTGTTAGCAGCAGCTGGGTAGTTATATAGTCAAAATTGTATTAACTTAAAATGATTGAATATTGAATGTGTTTCTTCTTTTAATATCCGACTTACTAAATAGTGATTAACGGTACCAAGTACTCTACATTGTATGCGTTGTCTATTCCATTCACATCAACTCCACTGCAGTAGACTGTGAAGTATAATGATTAAAGAATTATATCATACGTAAGCTCTCAGTTTAAACCCTCAAAATATCCACTGTATCGCATTAGAAACAGAATCTTATAAACGAAAGGGGCTAAATTGAAGAAAGAAGCTGTGAAAATTGATTTAGTCCACGTAGTGGTCCTACTAACCTCATTTGTTCTTGTAACATATTGCAGATACATTACTATACTTAGTTACATGGACTACATGTTCATGGCTCTCTCTCTCTCTCTCTCTCTCTCTCTCTCTCCATCTGTCTCTTTCCCCCCTCTCTCTCTCTCTCTTTTTCTCTTTCTGTCTCCCTCTCTATCTCTTTCTTTTTCTCTCGTTCTCTATCTCTGTCTTTCTCTCCCGTTCTCTCTGACTCTCTCTCTATCTCTTTTCCTTTCTCTCTCTTTCTCTCTGTCTATTTCTCACGCTCATTCTCCCTCTTTCTCTATATATCCCCTTTTCTCTCTCTCCATCTCTCTCCCTTTCTCTCTTTCTTTCTCTCTGTCTCTCTCTTTCTTTCTCTCCCCTCGATGATCGTTATATGCTACCAAGCAAGAAAGACAAGCATTACTACACAAGCATACAACTTGTCTCATCCCATTGAACCGATGAATATCTGGGTCTTTGCACTGGACGAACTGACTAAATAAACACACTTTTAAAGGTGTATAAAATGAACTCTCACCTGAATAGACGGTAATTGAGACTGGTTTTTTGTGAGCTATCAAAACAATTTGCCTGCTATCAAAAAATAACTTGGGATCGTTGAATTTACAGAAATGGTAATTAGAAATAATTTTTCTCCGATTTGCATGATTTCAGAAATGTGTTCGCAGAAAGGAAGTAAAATCCCACTATCTACATACCCCTGCTTTCTATATTCTAATGGTAGACAGAATTCTTGCTTTTTCGAATATGGTCAATTTTGACATTTTTCGTGAGCAATGATAGTCGCTATGAGTCCTTTAGAAATGAGTGGCTGTATCCTGTTAATGCCTTCCATGGTTCGGAACTTCATATATCAGGGTACATTGACTTTCACATTTATTCAAACTACAGCCGAGTGCTTTAATAAAAAAGGGGAAAAAAACAAACGTGAGAACCATATATAGGTAAAAGGACAACACTAAAACACTTAAAAGTGGGAATAAAGGTGTTTATTTTTTTGATTCTGAAGAAAATATGAATAAGTACCACATTGTCAATATTTATGAGAGTATTAAGGTTAAGTTTATATTTCCATCCTTTTATTATGGATATTATTATTATTATTTGATGATATAGCATAATAAATTGAGCAATAATCGGCAATATTATTTTTCTACTATATTAGAACTCAGTGCGCATACTCAAAAAAGTTACTTTTTACAATAAAATGAGACACATCTTTCAGACTGAGATATATCCGTTCACAATCATACAAATAATCGTATAAAAGCTGTGGCCATGTTAAGTTAATATCAAAAAGAAAAAGTAAGTAATTATTGATATTCATCCTTGGATTATACCATTTGTAATATTAGAATTTGTTTGACTACTGCTATTATTTACTCAATTTGATTCATGAGTTTTCCTCATTTTGGATCAGAACAGAGTAATCATCTAGTCAACCTTAAAATTAAGATAAAAGAAGTAATTTTGTTTACAAGTTTCTATTACTTAACTCTTAAAGAAGGTCGTTTCTGCTTTCATCTGATATATGTACAGGAAATAAATAAATAAAGAATTAAAACAAAAAAGAGAAAACGTAAGACTGACTGAGATTGAAAACTGTTATTTATTACTTGACAAAAGAGTAAAGAAATCTTCAATAAAAGATTCTGGGGAAACCAGCCAAAATAATTCTACATCAAAGCACCTGTAAAGTTAGAGAAGTCAAAGTCTGATGTCCTCCAAAGAAGACGAAATTACGAAAATAATGTTACGTTATCAGATCACAAACCATCAAAAGAAACCCTGAGCAAAAACGATAGCGACAAAATAAGACCATTCCGAAAATATGACTATAAGATGACAAATTAAAAATCATATCAAATCAACATTATCTCTAGGGTTATATGATTATGATTATTATTATTATTATTATACATTGATATAGTGCCCTTTCTGATAATATAATTACCCTCAACTAAAACAAAGTAAATAAATACATAAAACACATGAAAAATGATGCTAAACAAACTGAGGTTAACATAGTCACTAAGAGTACAACTAACTGTTCACATAAATATTCAATGACAGAATAAATGCAACTTTAACAAGAATGTTTTAAGATTATTTTTAAAAACCGCTAATGAACCTTTACTTTTCATGGATATGTTATTGCATTATATTTTTTTTTAACTTTATTACGCTCTATATCATTGAAATTCCTTTAATAAGGTTTAAGTAAAATCATATGATTGAATTTGGATATCAGTGATGTATTGTTAGTGTACTAATTTCTGCAAAAGTCTGCTTTTCTACTGACCAAGGAACCTTTTATCTTCTAATTTAAGTTGAGTCTCATGGGGATCCGGGATGTTAGGATAGATCCTCAGTGCCCCTTGTTTGTCGTAAGAAGCAACTAAATGGGGCAGTCCTAGTAAAAAAAAAGACAAGCAGCCCATTTACGCTGTAAAAAAAAACTTTGTTCCTCTTAGAATACCCGTATAGTTAACGTATATCGCCTTTTTTCAACAGACGATATACGTTAACTACAACCCCTTTGTTTTTCCTTCAGTGCCCCGTGAGGATCCGGGTTGTTAAAATAAATCCTCAGTACCCGTTGCTTGTCGTAAGAGGCGACGAAATGGGGCGGTCCTTCGGATGAGACCGAAAAAACCGAGTCCCCTTGTTACAGCAGGTGTGGCACGATAAAGATCCCTCCCTGCTCAAAGGTCATACGCGCCGAGAATAGTCCTGAGTTTCTCAGCCTCTCACCGGTAATGGTGACGTCTCCATATGAGTGAAAGATTCTCAAGCGGAATGTTAAACAATGTATAACCAATCAATCAATCCAATTTAAATTGATGATTGCAAAATATAGTAGAAACCATTTATAAGATATTTACAAAACAGTGAAATCTCAGTAGTTTAATTTGTACTGTTTCATATTAGCGTCCACCTGCAGCAATACAATGAGTCTATTCAAAATACCTTCCTCCTTATCTGTAAAAAATGAATATCCCTATCAATGCGAATGAAAAATATAGGAATAGTGATTAACACCTATAGTAATAAAAATTAAATAGTTGAGCAACCAAGGATCATTGGATATACCAGAGGTGTAATCAGATGCCTAGTAGGAGTAAGTATCCCCTGTCGACCGGTCACACCTGCCGTGAACCCTATATCTTGATTAGGTAAATGGCGTAAACCGTAGTCAGAATCAGTGTGGAAAGAGTGGCCTAACAATTGGAATAAAACACTTCACACAACATTAGACTAAATGACAGGTGATATTTGCAAACTAGATCGTTTTAACGACCATAGAATTCGCAAGATGATGACTTTAAATGAGACAGTTGACACCCATGTAACATCAACTAGTTTGAACAACTTCTTGTGTATCGAATCAATTGAGAGACTTAAACTCCATGTGCAGGTGATAATTGAACATTGGTACATAAATATGAGAAGTTGATGATGGAGAAGCTGAAAGCTTCCCGTTTGTCATAATATTGAGTAGTTATTTGCCGTGAACATCTATGTTTTAAAAAATACATAAGTACGAAGCAGATGTGGAAGACTTTTTGGAGTCTTTTATTTCGAGTTCACTGCGACATATCGAATCGAGCTGTGTTCCTTTATTAACTGACCTGCTTTAATAGTTTAATGAGGCAGAAGCTTTTCTTAAAAATGTTTCTACATAAGAAGAAAAAAAATCTTGGTGTGGTCTTGAACTCGATATCTAAGCATATCGACGACGTATTATTTATTAACAATATTCATATTCATTCATATGTCTATATTTCCCAATTAATTGAAACTATGATTCGTATTTCGATATTTCATTGTACAGATGTTATTGACATACTAACAACTCATGTTTGTGGTGAATAGGATAACTTCAGCTTCTTCGTCATCAGCTTTCTACTTTGATCAACATAAAAACAGGATAATGTAATTTGCTAAAATTAAACATCCAGAGCGTTTCAGTAAATCACTCATTCAATTTCAAACGAATGGTGCACCATTGATGTTATAAGTATTATATTCATAAAAGTGAAATTCTAACAAGCATTATTGGAAAATCATTTTTATAATGAAATCAATAAGTCAAGAAAAGGGACGTTTATTGGTATTAAAATTAAACCGTATGCACCTTGTGTTAAGTAGCTACGAAATAAATACTTTCAATTAGTACTTGAAATATTGTTTTCGTTTTTTCAGTCGTTCAACACACAGAACACATTTTTAGTATTTTTTTTTTATATATGTATGGTTGTACTATCAACGAACATACGCGCAAAATATGAATTTTGTGTGAAGATGAACTACATTGTCTTGTTCTGAGAATAGGTGTATGAGAAAAGACGCAATTAATACCAACAAAAAACTCCGGGTGTACTTTACAACTTTGTGTTTATAAAGTACACCTCCTGACAATCTGACCGTCGTGGATGTTGTTTGTCAAAAACACAAGCAGGGTTTATATGGTACCAGAAAATGCGAAACCCAGCATCGTGAAGCTTTTTCAGGACAAGAAGATGATTTGGTGTGTTTCCTTTGCCATGAAATTCTAGAAAGAGCTGTGACACATTGTCTAATTGCTTTGTATCAATCATGTCTGGAACGCTTGACCATTCGGCACCTTCCACATCTGCTTTAAATATTGCAATAGGGGAAGATTGATGATGCAAATCAGCACGAATTTTCTGTAAAGGGGCTATAAACCCGGCTCCGAATTTTTTGTACTCTCTACCAATTCCAAGGCGGTGAAACCAAATCTTTGGTGCGTGTTGGTGAGTCCCGAATGGTGTTGTAGGGTCGAACGAATATACACTACAATCATATGTTGTTGATATGTCATCATCAAAAGAGAAATCGGTAAATATTCCAAATGAATACACAATACACGGGTCTCTATATTTCAACATTCTATCGTGACATACATCCCAGCCACCATCGGTAAGTCTTCCTATCCTCAGAATATGTTGACAAAAAAATGGCGTAGTTTCGATGTACTTGAAATACAAATTAGCTATTTCTGAACTTTTCATGTTTCGTATCTTTTCTTCAGTTGGCAAATCGAAGGACAATGAAGTAACAGTTTCATCCTTAAGTTTTGGTTGAACAAGGTACACAGCATAGCACTTACTGTATCTGGGGGTTGCACAGTGAACCAGCCTATCAAACCACACGATTCTTAAACCACTCTCGTAAAGCAGCTTTAAGCTTTTTAATATTTTAATGTAGTCCTCTTTTTTCATATCTTTGGGATCAAAATGAAGCTCCACCAAGAGTTGCTTGACTTTTTGAATAGACTTTTCCTGAACCATCATTTGTATTAAATCAAGATCTGATATTGCATTCAGAGACATAGTCAGTATATCTATGACTCTCTTGGATGTGTTTGTTTTATCAATCCAAGACTGTAGAGTATTTGTAGACGACAGCGGAGTTTCATGCGTCTTGCATTTGTATCTAGAAGCCATGTCAGTCGAGAAAGTGTTTTCTGGAAATGCTTTATTAGACAGGAAGACAACACCGTTCTCTTTGGGAGCATACGCTGGATCGGCACATACATACCAACCATTCCGCCTTACCTCTCCAGCACGGTCTTTGAAAGCACAAAAGGTTTGAATTGTTGTGACGTAGCGATGATACAAGCAGGTAACGACGTCCTCAGATAGAGAATTCATTTCAGACTCCACAGGTATCTTAAGTGGCAAATCTCCGTCTCCTGTGTATTTGTTTTGCAAAGTCAACAGACAATTTTTATCAAATCCTGGTGTATACTTTCTAAGGTACTTCTGATATTTTTCAGCATCTGAGGAGTTAAAAGAATTGGATTTTGTTCTTTGCTCTTTTTGAATGAAATTAGGAATGACATTTGGTGGTTTGTTTTTTTCAGATTTGTGTTCTTCTTTGACTTCATTATTAATCGATGATTTGCCATATTTAATGTACATAAATGCTAGTCCAAACGACATAACAGCAGCAAGAATAATGTTGGACTTTTTCATAATGACCTGCAATAATGAAGCACATATTTTATCTATAGAATTCGCAAGAATGCCCACCAAGAACAGAATTCTTAGACGACATTTAACAAGTCTGTGAGAAACAAAGTTCTAACGTTTTGATAAAAAAAAAAATACTGCATGGGAGACGTACCTAATTTGTTGACTCCAGTAAAATATTCAGATTTAATGATACAGATATAGTAACATCTTCATATTCTACCTCTTTGAGAAGATATGATTGATTGTATGTTGTTTAACGTCCCTCTCGAGAATCTTTCCCTCATATGGAAACGTCACCATTGCCGGGGAAGGGCTGCAAAATTTAGGCCTATGCTCGGCATTTATAACCTATGAGCAGGGAGGAATCATTAACGTGCCACACCTGCTGCGACATAGGACCTCTGTTTATGCGGTCTTATCCGGAGAACCGCCCCATTTAGCTGCCTCTTACGACAGGCAAGGGATACTGAGGACCTATTCTAACCCCGATCCCTACAGGGTGGGAAGATATAAGTGGCACACAAATTAGGTTAACATTAATGTACATGTAGTATCGATTCCATGATTTTAATAACGTTGAAAATCATGAGGTCATTGATATATCCTAAAGTCATTGATATCCCCCATATAAAGTTTCGTTGAGAATGTTTGTATTGTATTTAGCATATTATAGAGAAATTAGCTTTCGCATTTGTATGAAAACTTGTGGGGGTGTTAAACTATCCACAACTATTGTAAACATCAATATTTTTGTGCTAAACGCATTTACGAAGTGCCACCTTTAACTATTCCATTCTAGATGGATACCCATGATAGTTCTGAAGAATCCCCACCTTTTTTAGGAATTGAATAATTACAATATTGTATAAGTCAAGCAATTGTTTATGAAAATAAAAAAGATACGCTAGGAGTATGGCATTCACAACATTTATGAATAAAATATCTTAATCTTGCATATGGGGAATAGACTCGTAGAAATTGGCATTTTGCTATTCTGTTTAATAAAACCAAAATATCGATGATAAATATCCTTGAAAGAAACACTTTGATTTGAAAAAGAATATGGATTCATGAATGTTGAAATGTTTATTCATATCCAAATGAAATATTTTGCTGGGTATTCTATTAACTAAAGATATATATCAATTTAAAATACGTTAGTTTGCAAACCCGTCGGGATGTCGGTTACAAAAGGTCCTAAGTACCCCTTGCTTGTTGTAAATGCGACTAAATGATACTGTCCTTCTTATGAGATCACAAAAAACCGAGATTCCGTGCCACAGCAGGTTTGGCGCAAAGATCCCTCCCTGCTCAAAGGCCGTAAGTGCATTAACATAAGCCTTATTTTTGTAGTCGTTCACTGACAATGGTGGCGTCTCCATACGAGTGAAGAATTCTCGAGCGGGACGTTAAGCAATAGACAACCAATCTAATAGTAGTTTACAAAAATGAAGTAGAGTTGAATATCATGAAAGGATTAAAGCAAGAAACTATGAAATATGAAAAACAAACCTCCAATTTCCATAGTATTTTAAAAGGCACATAACTATTCACTTTCTGTCTATGGCCTTAAATGTAGCAATGAAATAAATATATCGACAGTTTAACGACATTTTAATGTTGATGTTTTTGTTAATGTAGTTAGCTATATACAGTGCCCTCAACATCATTCTTGACTATGTCTTTGCTAAAATAATTCGGTAATCCTCAGACAAAGTAACCCCCCTGAATTATCGTTTTGGGGAAAAAAATATACATGTACATGTATGCATTAACGGAAAGAGCGAATTATTCTATTCTCAGTACACGTATAACATCATTTTTTTTGAGAGAGAGAGAGAGAGGGGTTACAGAAAACATACAGACAGATTGATGGTCATTTTCTCCGATTATTCTGATTATTTTCTTGCATACATCTGCTCTACATCTTTGATAATTAGTAAGAGTTATAGGTAAAAAATGTCCATTAAATTGAAACGCACTAGACTGAATGATAATATATTAATGTGTAAAAAGAGTGTCATGGACAAAGCCACGCTTTTTTCGTTTCGCTTAGGTTTTTTTTCGCCGTGGGCGACCACCGCTATTGGTGGAAATATCGACTTTTTCTCCTCAGGTAAGTAGAGTGGACATACACCGTGGTTAGGCATTGTCCACCTCAGGTAAATCGGCGCCGATCGCCCACCTCAATTCCACGCACACCATCCTATGTGGAAAATACGAAATCCGCGACGACTGTACTGTATCTCAAGGGAGGAAAAAAAAATTAAAAAGTATAGAAGATAATTTCTTTAATGCACTTTTTATTTTATTTTTACGCTATTTCAGCCGAATTAAAACAATCTATAGTATATGCAGTTAATACAAATAAGGATCCCTGGATATACCAGAGGTGGGATCAGGTGCCTAGGACATGTAAGCATCCTTTGTCGACCGGTCACACACACCGTCAGCTTGATACGTGAAAGTCAACAATTATGTATAAAAAACTGTCTAACAATCTAAAAAGTCAAGTAACATTTGATCCACTGACAGGCTGTATTGACAAACTGCATCGTTATAAGAACCAATGGATTTGCGAAACTAGATTGTTAAAACCTCTGTATCATCAACTTGTTTGTCAGTAGCCTTCCTTGAATAAAAGTGTTTATGCACAGAGGACCATTCGCAGTAACTTGGTGGTTGGTACGTTTGCTTCGTAACCGGGAGATTATCAGTTCGAGCCCCTCTCGTGTCATGGCCGCGTCAAAGCTAAGACGTCAACATAGGTAGTGATTGCTCCTCCCAAAACACTCGGCATTTAGAAATGAGAATCGGGGATTTTTCGAATATGATCTTGAAAAGTAGGTTACGTTTCACCTCAGGCGTTGGTACGTCAACGACCGCTCACTGCTATGGCCCTGAGTGCTAAATATAGGTATAAATCTGTGGTACTCCACCTATAGTTGGTGATACTGGAGCATTGCTGCATAAATATGGGAAGTTGAGGATGAAAAAGCTGAAATCATCCCGTTTGTCACAACGTTGAGTTATTAGTTTGCCTTTGATTGCTGCATTCAATTAAAAATCTAAATACAAAGCAAACATTGAAAACTCTGTGGTGTCTTTTATTTTGGAGGTCACTGGGATATATCGATCTGACATAGGAATAGAAATGATTATTACGGATTAAACGTCGTTGATGTATTTAACTGTCGAGCTGAAGGGCACATCTAGATATTTTTTTTTCTTGTTCTGATGTACATGTGGAACTTTTTAAATAAATTCTGCCTCATCAGAAAATAAAAAGAGGTCATGTAACTAATGAGCACAATTCGTGCCCAAGTTATTTCAGATTGTCGGAAAGACCTGATCACCAAGGATATGAAGATGTCGTCAGTGAGCAATTACAGCATCTTTTTCATATCAATTTCAGAGATTCTCTGCATAGAATCAGGGTGATGTTTAACAAGGTATGATTTGAATGACTAATCACTAGATATCAACATTTTGTTTCTCCATTTTTGTCGAAGAAGGAACTCTTTATGATGTCAAAAAGTCTAGTCTTTAAATTATCGTCAGGAATGATTGTATATAGTGTGGAAAAGTCATACGTTTTGATTTTTGTGTGAAATGTTTTGTATTTTCAAGTTCAATAAACGGTCGTAAGAATGTCTTTGATTGATTGATTGTATATTGCTTATCCTCTCTCTTGAGAATATTTCACTCATATGGAGACGCCTCCATTGTCGGTGAAGGGCAGCAAAATTTAGGCCTATGCTCGGTGCTTAGTGCCTTTGAGCAGGGGGATCTTTATCGTGCCACACCTTCTGTGACACGGGACCTCGGTTTTTACGGTCTCGTTTGTTTTCAGAATTCACATTTGATTTATGCTACTTTTGGCAAATGTTGTGGCACAATATGCTTGAAGTTTCCTCTTCAACAGCTGTTGATATTTCGGGAGGAGCAAAGACAGGGTTGGTATAACATTTACTGAATCAAGCAATGCATCTTTGTTTCATTTTGAATACTGACTGATCTATTTTCTTGATGAATATATAGACATAACGGACCTGTCAATACGGATGGCTTAGTCCTTCTATCCACCCGATCTTACCTCTGATGTGTCCAGTGATCAACGTTTGACATTTTAATTTTGTATTCTTTGAAGGTTGATGACAATGACCACTGTTCGTTATTTTGACTTTTTGATGTAATTACAGATTTGTAAATGATATTTTTATTATTGTTATTATCGTTATCAGCTCAAACGTTCTTACGAACAAAACACCAAGCTGGGAAAATTGCTGAAAGCCTCTCAATATCAATATATACCTTGTGTAGTTATGTATATTCTTTACATAAAATCATCTATATTCTTTAGAATCATATTGTTTTCAACATCGTTTGTGTTGATATATTAGATATTAAAAAACACTAACACGTTATAATGAATACTTACACCGTATTTTATAAACATAGAAAACCAAGCAGACGAATTTAAGAAATGGTGCATGAAAATGTGATATATTTCTCTATCCTTTTTCAATTTTCACAACCTATTTTGATATCATTCTCACATTAATCGTTGATAATAACCACAATTAGTGCGATCTGAAACATAAAGTATAAACACGTCAACACGAATGCTGTTTTTCTGACTCCAATAAAGTGAAACAATACTTACGCGAATATGTAGTGCTATATCGGTGACATTCAAGATGGCGAATGTACCTGCTGTTTATTTATAGATTTCAAAATGGCTGACTACCCGTCATTAAGATGAAATGATTGATATCTTTTAGAACTTGGGAGAATTTGTTTTTGAAAATCTTGAGACACATCTGTGAAGTGGTACAAACGCCATTCACTTTGTTTCAGAATAATTTTAGTATTCAATGGATAACATTCAAAGTATTATATTTACCTATCAAAATTTGAAGGTGAGATTGTTTCAGAATTTGAATTTATTATGATTGAGAAGGGGGAACAGTCTGTCATTGAAACTGTAAATAGAAAGGTGTTTACTCCGGAAACGCTGTCTATCGTCTGGGAAGTAATCAATACTTTTATTGATAATCCTTATGTAGCAATAAAGAAATATTCCAAGGCATGGACGTTAGATTTGGGGACTATGTATTTATTGCAGGTTTGTCAATGAGAAGGTGGACGAATACGTCAGATGTTGATGATATCCGATCATACTAAATGCATCAATGGACACTACAAGTGGCAACGTGCAATTATACAGAAAACAGATGGAAAAAATAATTAAATGCAGTAATTTGAATTCTGAACAAATTATTCCAGTTTTGACATGTAAAGGATATAGCATTATAGAAATCCACATCCTCGTATAAAATATCAGATTTCATAGATTAAATGATCTGGTTCACACAAGTTAAAGCACGGCGTTCGTATTTTAATAACATTCTTAACTTTAAAAGAGTCTGCCACTCGATTGCGCGACAGCGCATTAAAGGAATGACAAAAATTCGCATAAAAAGACAATTTGTCAATGAATTGCACTGTAAAAAGAGATAGATTATACCTTTCAAGTTTGAGGAAAAAAACTATCTATAAAAATTTAAAAATAAACAATTTAGAACAATATCCAGGGCTATTATATTATTTATTCAAGTTTTATTATCTTTCAGAGAGCCCAAAGAGGTGTCATTTATTTCATCGTAGTAACGCAAATCCACCATCTTGAAATCTATGCATAAACAACAGGTAGAGTGTGTTATCGTTAAAAATACACTCGCCATCTTGGAGTGCATGGGATATGCTTAAATTTATCAGCTGTCAGTGAACCAGCGCAATTGATTGATGTAAGTATTGTTCCTTTTCTAAAGTTAGAATAATTGTAGATTATGTATTTATATTCTTTGCACTTTCATTTCATTTTCTGTAGGTTAGTTTTGCCAATTACGTTAAGGGTAATGACCCATGTCCTCTGCTTAACAAAAGTCAAAAAGTCATGCTATACATCTCACAGTTTTGCGTACAGTATATACCCACCATATATCGGTTTGGGGGAGTCAAAGTTTGACTCTGAATTTCACATCTGCCTTACAGCTCCATACCACTGCCGGATGTTTTCCCTGGATGTTTAATTGTTTATGTCAGTTGAAGAAATAATAATCTGACAGAGTCGTAGTTTGAATTCCATATAAGAAAGATTAATGCATAACAATTATATTAATGAAAATATATTTTATTCGTCAGTTGAACATTTATTTGTAAAATTTTAAATCCACATATAACATTTATGACACGGACATTTTACAACGAATGAGTCCATTTTGTAATATGCAGACTGTGTGCATAAGCATTCGCACGGGCAATGACGGCCATTTTGTTTATTGAGAACGCTTAACGGTAAACATTTTCTGGAGTGTTGTCAACTGACAGAACAAATTATTTTTAAATGCAGAAATGTAAATAATCATATTATATTTAGCAATAACCAATGGAATAAATAAAAATGTCTTATCTTAATACTCCGTGCCGTCGCCCCAGGCACTTTGAATCAAATTTGTACATACTTACTGTGAATCAAGTCCAAATTGCCTTCCAGAATATTCTTATACAGTTCATGAACAGATTGCATTATGCAAATATAACTCTGAAGGTTTTTATTGTTATTATCATAATTTTTTTGCAATTACCAGCCAAAATATTTCTATGTTGTTCAAATCAGATTATTGTGCGGACCACTCCAGTTCTTGATTTTGATTTTCAGTTTTGTATTTTGGTCAAGAATAGGACTGATGAACAGGTGCCTATTTATCCATAAACATAAAGGGGTTTTGATGCAACAGATCACAGTTTATATTCCAAAATATCTATGTAATTTTTAAAATCTTTGTTGTCATTTACTTTACAAAGAGCACCTAATAGAAACCCAAATCATAACACTGAGTTTCTAACTGTCCTGTGGAAATACAAGGGCAAAAAATGCCAAACTTGAGAAATATTACACATTGGACAATATATTTGTTTTCTTTTGATACCAGATTTTTTTTTTGTCAAATATAATTCATAAGTTTAACATACACACAGTTAAAAAACTCAACGTTAATCATAAAATCAAAGTGCACCTAAGGAAACACAGATGATGTGACCTATAATTGGCTAAATTACTCTAAATATGGCATTTCGCAGATACTATCAGTCATAAATTTCCTGCTAATAAAATTTCAGATTAAATTTAATTTCTACAATCAGTCGAGTAATGGCTAAATATTGTATTTAGGAAGTACCAAAAAATGGAGTTAGATCTGAAACTAGGTCGAATTTTATAATTCTACACCTCCCTCCCCAAATGAAATTTACGAGATACCGTCATAAGAGATAAACTAATGCCCTTTATGTAGCTTAAATGTTTAAGTATTCCTAAATTACCTCTTTGAGAATGTAGCATCACAATAGTAGAAGGTTTAAGTGAGCCATTGAAGAATAATATACTGCATGAAAAGGATAAGTTAAGAAACAGTACCCAATCTATCAATTTCTATAAAAAAAATAGAAATCAGAGAGATGGGAAACATGGACTCCTGAACATACCAGAGGTGAGATCTGGTGCCTAGGATGTCTGTATTCTGCACTGTACATTTGACCTTTTTAGACTCTCAATGATTGCACTAATATTTCTTGTTCTGCTACTGACAAAGTTGATGTTACAGGGTTTTATACAATCTCACCTAAAGTCAGCATTTAAAAAATTTTATTGTCATTATATTGGTCTAGTTTGCCAATATAACACGCTGGAAGGTCAAATGCTGTCTGACGTGTTTCATACCAATTGTTAGGCCATTCTTGGCAAACTGATTCTGACTACGGATCTCCGTTTACCTGATCGGGATGTATGGCTCACGGTGTGACCGGTCGACAGGGGATGTTTATTCCTCCTAGGCACCTGATCCCACCTCTGGTATGACCAGGGGTCCGTCTTTGATTTGTATTCTCTATAGAAAATACGAGATTGAATACTGTTAGTTATCGTAACCTTTACATTTAGTTATTGTTCATGCATTTTATAAAAAGTAATCTGACACAATTTCCGTTTAACTTGTTGACTTGAAGCCCATTCCGAGCTGCACTGATCCTACAGGTGAGGTATAAAAGAGATCACATTATTGATATTTTCACAAATAACAACCATTGCGGATGCTGTGTCGGACAATGTGAAATCTGAATTGGTGTGTTTCAATGCATAGTCAGTTAAATTCAGAATACCGATGTTCTAAAATTTATATTGCAATAAAGGATGATACAACTTTTAATAAACTGACACCCTATTCTAATAGAATCAAAATAACTCACCTCTATTCTCATCAGATGTATTTTCGCGACTATATGTGGGTCACGAGAAAGATATATCTTACTTACATATACAACATATACTTGTCCGTGAGGGACACACGCAGGCTTGTGATTTTACGTTATTTAGAATTTTCTGTAGACCTACATAGTTGTATGAACTTTTTAAATATTGTCATATATACTAAAAATATTTTAGTGCAACACATCCCCTCCATTATCTACCCCCATCCCCCGTCCCATACATTTGTAGAACGGATGTTTATTTTTATTCCTTTAATAAAGTTGTTCACTATCTTTGTAATGCTACTTTTCATGATAAAAGAGAAAAACTTGTAAGAACTCAAATGTGGAATATACATATGATATCCATTTACAATTAAATGTGAACAGTGAGTAGAATATAGATTCACGGCATTTTATTCACATATCAAACGAAATTATAATTTCGTTTCTCAAGTTGCATGCGTCCACTGAATTCCCTTTCTCAAAAATATTTTGTTTAGACTCTCGATGACTACATAAATAATATGTAAACTGGCCTCACCTGAATACCAATATGCATGAAGAACTTTAGTTACGTGGCAAGTTATACTTGGTTGTTTACATTGTGTTATTTATGATTAAAAATACCACATGGACTAAACATTTGATCTACCATTACTACATTGATATATACTATTCCTGATGTAGGCTTCAGTTAATTTTCTCTAGCGTGAATTATCGAGTTAGTCAAAGCCACAACAAAATATTTTTGGAATCATTTTTTAACTACTCTATGATCAATATATAGCATCACGGTGGGTGTGACAGGGTATGATTACTCCTCCTTTGCACATGACTCCACTTCTGGTATATCCAGGGATCCGTGTTTCCCGAAGCCTATATATTGTATTTCTTACATCAGCAGACCAGTCTAGGATGTTCTACTATGAAATAATCGCAGAGGTCTAGTTCCTGATTAAGTTTATTTCATTCATACGCAAAAAAAGTGCTCAAGCATTATGGTTATTTCGATTGCTAAAATTGAATAGTGTACATGCAAAAGGAAATATCCCAGTACCACGTTTAGGGTAGATATGGAAACACAATTCTTACTCGAGTCAAAGAAAACCATAGTTGACTGTGTTAGCCAACCAGCCTAGTTTTTAAGAGTACATCGTCACTTTTAAAGGTCCTTATACTGCCTTTATGTATGTTTCAGAATGTCAGCACCCCGGAGATTGTCATGCTTTCTTTCTGACAAAAGAACTAAACCGACAGAAAAACATTCGCATCTCGAGAGAAGAATAAACATCTGTAAAAGTGTATCAATAAAAAAACTGTACGATCATTTTCCATTCAAATGATGGTTTGTGGGGGTATGTGCAGTAATACGCCAGTATTATACTGTTTCAATTCAATATGCTATTCAACAGGATAAAGAATTCAACATGCTGTGTTTCAAAAAAATGCGAACCTGAATTAATTGTTGTGTCATCAAATGCCAGCATGTTGTTTATACGCCAAAACACATAAATATACTGTATGGCTCTAGGTTCTCTCCAGTATATGTTGCTGTCGATGTGTCTACAGAGGAAGCTCTTAATCTGGTGAGAAATTCCATACACAGTACGGATGTCAGAAGAACAGACATTATGAGTTTCGGGAAGAAAATCTGCGCGACTATTTTTACAAAAAATGATTTTTTTCATTATGATAATTTTATTTGAAAATGTTCTGACCCTTGGACTTCAGTTCGAGACACTGAGAAGGAAAATGAACGCGATTCTGTTTTGAAATCAAAACATTAATTCCAACAATTTCTATATACTTTATATAAATTATAGAACGAATTAGTTAATTGTGTCATAAAACTTGTTACTGACATTTTATTCCATCCTAGATACAATATACGTCTACATAAAGAAAAGCAATTTGTTCCGGAATCTTTTGAAAGGTGTCCAAACAACTTGCATATACACCGTCCTTTAGGAAAAGCCAACGATGATTGTGACATCATTAGTGTCGCTGTACCTTTGGTTTTCTGGCTATCATAACAGCGATACTCACATTTGTATTTGCGCACAACAGAAAACAACATAGAAGTGGATGAAATAAAAAAAAAGAAAAGGACGGATAGTAAATTCAGAAATTCAATCGATCTTCTCAAGGAAGTGGGGATTTAAAATGTGAAAAGTGAAATATCAGCCTTCTTAAAATGACAGACATTGCCAGCAATATAGGAAAGAAATACATGAAGACCTATTACCAAACCCAGGTGGGTAATCACGTCAGACAATGTAAAGTCCTTGGAAATCCTTTACAGAGTCATTCTTAACAATTTGATTCCTTTACAGAGTCATTCCTAACAATTTGATTCCTTTACAGAGTCATTCCTAACAATTTGATTCCTTTTGTTTGAGATGATTTATCCAGTGTTGCAGCAATATATAACTTGTATTTGTTTGAAGTAAACACAAGTCTTTAGTCTGACCGACAAATGAATGATAGTTGGCCATTTCCTTAAATTTGAATGGATTTCTCATTACAGGCAAAATATGTGCTGTATTCAGTGGCTTCTTACATAAGTACACAATATTCATGTTATTCGCACAAGTGCAATTGTTGCAATTGCATGTCACAAATCAATTTTGATTTTGATACAATTTATGTTTGCAATATTATCATTTTAACTGCCTCATACAAGCAACAGATGTATTGCACGGTGAACTTCGTTAGTTTCTGAACGTTAAAAGTCATACATATTTTGATGATCAACTATAGTGTGAACATGTTGGGATTTAAAGCTTCCATTATTATGAAAACATTTTTTTAGATAACAGCACTTTATCTGTTCTATATCACAATCAGTATTGTATTTTATAGTCAGTATTGATCTCACATGTCGTATGCGTGTTCCTAGGAACAGTCTTTCTTCATCAAGTCTTCTGTACATTTTTTGTTATTCTCAAACACTGATATATCGGGAAATAAGTTTTCTTTATATTGTGTGCAGAATTTTGAGCATATATAGAGGTATCACTATCTTCTTACGTATCTTCTTATGTACCTATTTATAAGCTACATGTAATAAGGGATATCCTTTATCAGCAGTAATATGTACTACAAGTGTTCTTGATGTTGTTGTTGTATGTTGCAGTCAACCAATTCAATAGTCGCTAAAATTGACAACCAGATCAAACACTAATATGGTATTGAGAAAACCGTAAATTTTAATATTCAGTCAACTGAAGTCTTACTGCTAAAAGCGTATCAGAAAAAAAGTATCACTGTCCCCCCCCCCCCCCCTTTCACCTGTAGTTAGATTTTAGGCTCTGCTTTTGTTACTAAAATCATCAATTTGTAAGTTTCTCAATTTCAAGTATTAGATGTGGAATTTGAAAATAATTGTCTATGGATAATTATCAATATGGAACCAATAACGTAAATTAATAGAAACATACACAATTGCTAAACCACGAACAGGTATACAAGTTGTTCTTAACATTAAGTAGTACCATTCAAATACAATTTGTTGCAATTTTATTTGTTGTGTATTTTTATTCCGTTTAAAATAGACACGTTGAATACATAAATTTTACAAGAACATACCATCAATAACAATCAGGTAATTGGACTTCTTGAGATAAACCCATTTTATTGGAGGGGGGTCATAACCCATAAATTGTGGTTTAACTGTTGGGTTTGTTTAATGTGTATAGTGCCTGTCAGTCACGTATCTTTCGTCGGAGATTTAAAACGCTAGGTGCGGGTTGATAACATAAAGAACCCCCCACCCCCACCCACTGTTACAATCTCGATCGTCATGCACACACTGCGAAGACAAAAATGATATATCCTCAGCAACTGTGATGCCCAATATCAGTGTACAAGTCTCAAATAAGGCTTGTCGCAAACAATAATCAAGCATAATTGTACAGTCTATAATATTTTATTTATTGAAAGAACATTCCTTATAGAAAGAAAAGTATCAACGATTCATTATTCTTATTACTCACAACATTTATCATATCATCTTCCCGGGTATGTATGTCATCTCTTTAATTGTTTATAACCTCACTATCTATATGGATTATAAATAGTTGCCATTTCACGCCCTCCATACAATGATTATGAAAAATGGAAATGTAATTGTGACCAGTCTCATAAATCATAAAATACTGCCTAATCGACAACAGGGCATCCAAGAAACCCTGGTCTTCGAATTCTGATAGCTTGGCTTTTCGTGACTAAAACATAGTCCTTTAAAGTTCCCTATACACTAATAGGAGAATGTATGTTCCACGCATCTGCACTACATAGACTAATGACCTATACCCTCTATCACAATCTGACAAGCATTATTGCTGAAATGGTAAACGTAATACTAATGAATTGTATAGGGTTAACCCCAAGTACATAATTAGAAATTATTATGAATTTGTCAGTACTTCAAATGCATTGTATTACATGTCACACGTTTTCTAACCCCATATGATGTTTCTGTTTAACTCCATCACTGTATCTTAAATGATATCCCTCTGATGACATGTACGGGCTATTATTAACCTTTTTATCATTCCTCTTTTCCGGTATAACACCAATTCCTTTTAATTTACAATTCCACTTTACCAATATATATTTGTTGATCACAATATAAATGGTACAGCGGTAGAGATTTTTTTTCATACAGGTCAAGAACTGCACCAAAATGGCCTTACTTTAAAACGTCATGAGCATAGGGAATATTGAGGTTCGAAAGCAAAGACACTGAAAGGCCTTCCATGATTACAAAATATTGATTATATCCTTAATTCTGACTGCTGTCTAGAAATGGTCCATGTTTGAAATTAACCCTGATGTTATTGCTCTTACAGAAATATTATTTCATTCAACAAACGTATACAAAAGTATTTAAGAAAAATTTGAAGTCCGTAGATTTTGATTAGTTCGATATAATTACTCCGGTGTGTTAGGATTTTACATCACTGTTTTTGAATATAAAAAATTAGTCAAATGATTTAGTATTGCAAGCCCTAGATACAAGTCTACTAGTACTGTATAAATGTATACAAGCACATCCTTGGATTAATTGATTATATATTGTTTAACGTCCCGCTCGAGAAATTTTCAATCATATGGAGATTGCCAGTGATGGGCTGCAAAATTTAGATATGTGCTCGGCACTTATGGCCTTTAAGCAGGGAGGGATCTTTATCTTGACACGGGGCCTCGCTTTTTGCTGTCTCATCCGAAGTACCGTCCCATTTAGTCGCCTCTTACAAGCAAGGGGTACTGTCTGTCTATTCTAACAACCCGGATCCCTTGGAATCATGGAACACAAAGTGATAAGAGTATACATTCACACAGCAGGTCCATGGAACATCCAGCCATGCATTACAGCAGGCGTTCTATTTATTTATTTATATTTTTTTTTAAGATAAGAATATGCTGACCTTGGTTTTAATTAATTCAGCCTCTGTAAAGGATATCTTTTTTCAGGCATAACACTGTAGTACTGTTATTGTACATCTGTCAAGATTTCTTAGGTTTACAGGTCGCAAAAAATGACGCTACCAAATAACTGAAAAAGTGTTAAGTGCGGCAGAAAACAACAATCAATCAATTAAGTATGGATAGAAAATACGTTGTACAGTCATATTTCTGATGCATCCCATTAATATACCCTTGAAAACCAATATTCAATAATTAATGAGTTCGAACATTAAGTGAATAAGCAGTATTCAATGAAGGCATAACAAAAATATAAGGCAATGACATACTAAAACCAAGATTTAATATTGCTTGATAATCAGCAAATAAATGTGAATCATAAAAAAAGACATTTTAAACATCCCTGCGATCTATATAGGTTAATTAGATGAATGGGCATGGAGGGTTATAACATGATTGAGGGAGGATGACTTT
Organism: Ostrea denselamellosa; assembly: GCA_024699665.1. NCBI lineage: Eukaryota > Metazoa > Mollusca > Bivalvia > Ostreida > Ostreidae > Ostrea > Ostrea denselamellosa. The sequence goes on from JAMZEH010000018.1 coordinate 14,938,932, forward strand.
CAACTTCTTGTATTCTTTTAAAGGCTTTTGAATATGCTCGATAACAAATATCGTCCAGGTATGCGTTAGTTCGATTCAATGTGCATTTGAAAGGACGAATTCGGGGACATGCCTTGATCTCAAATAAATTCCTACATCTTTGCCCAATATGTCGTAATACAGTTGATCTTGGTTTGCTTGTGGGTATTTTTGCCAGTCTTAGTCTTCTTTCTCTTGTGTGGATAGAAATCTTCCTGGCTGACTTTGATGTCAAATGTCTTCTTAGCATCTCATCTCTTCTGAACAGCATTTGCCGTTTCAAAGTTTGCCATGCGTTTTACACCAAATTTCATTAGGAATTCAAAGGATACATGATTTGGGATCGTTACGTTGTAACTTTGAATGTTCTGTAAAAACATCAACTGTATGTTGATTGATTAAATATTGTTTAACGTCCCGTTCAAGAATCTTTCACTCATATGGAGATGCCACCATTGCCGATGAAGGGCTGCAAATTTAGACCTATGGTCGGGGCGTATGGCCTTTGAGCAGGAAAGGATCTTTTACGTGCCACACCTGCTGTGACACGGGGCGTCGGATTTTGCGGTCTCATCCGAAGGATCGTCCCATTTAGTCGCCTCTTACGAGAAGCTAGGGGTACTGAGGATCTATTGTAACAACCCGGTGCCCCACGGGGTCCAACACCAACTGTAATAATAATAATAATAATACTTTATTTCAAAAACTATCACAGGTCTTTCCGGTTGATACATGCAATTTTATACAAAAATAATTTCTTAAACTGTTTCAAAAGCATCGACATTATCAATATAAATCATCTCTATAATTTGTATTTTCTATAGGAATTGGGAGATTGAGTACTAGTAGTTATCTTAGCTGTTTCATCAATAGAAATCTCAACATCTTCTTTTCCCGACATTTTCTATAATTCCTTTGAACATCGTAACATTGTTACTACAAAACCAATGTCAAAAGTGATTTATTCCAAGTCAAGAAGTAAAGATATGAATAATAAGAAAACCGATATTTCAAATACTTCTGTGATTTATACAGGTTAATATGACATATGTGCATGTTGATTAATAACATGGCCGACAAAGCACGATATACAACTTATGTATTGTTTTAAAGAATTTTGAATTTGCTAGGTAACTAATACTTCCTAATCATACTTAATTTTAAGACGTTGTATATTTATATTGGTCGAATCTATGATTTCTGCTGCCAGGCTAGTGACACTTTCACAAAAATATGAACATATTTCACCAATTCTAATATCACTTAACTCGTTACGTGAGACATCGAGGCGGATTACTGACAAATAAGCTCAAATTACAGGAGTTTGTACAGTCTCTTCTAAAGTCAGCATTTCGTAAATTTTATGGTCGTTATAACCATCTAGTTTGCCAGTACAACTTACCATTAAGTCAAATGATGTCTGATATGTTTCATACCAATTGTTAGGCCGTTCTTGGCACACTGTTTCTTACTACGGATTGCTCCGTTTACGTGATCGGAATATATGGCTCACGGCAGGAGTGACAGGTCGACAGGGAATGCTTACTCCTCCTAGGCACCTGATCCCACCTCTGGTATGATCAGGGTCCATGTTTGCCCATCTCTCTGATTTGTATTTTCTATAGGAAATACGAGATTGAATACTGTTAGTTATCTTAGCCTTTTAATCAAACGAAATGTAAAACCCTATTATATATATCAAAGATCTACCAGAATTGCTCCAACATACATCCAGGAACTTGTTCCAGTCCACAGTTCTCGGCGACCGCTACATTCTGCGGATTCGTTATTCTTTCTAAAGCCTTTACTAAACTATAAGGAGAAAGTCGACCCTGTAACATTGCCTCCGGCCGCATCTCTGTGTAGAATGTTCTTTAGTAAAAATAAAAATAAACCTAAAACATATCTTTACAGACTAGCATTTAATCTGCAATTCAATATTTATGTAAACAGTGATATTGATTTAAAAAAAAAACCTATACATCATGTATTTGCCAACTCTTAGTTTATATTTTAAAGTCAATTGTCTTGATTAAATAAAGCGCTATACGAATGTAGAATAATAAAAATTAAAATAAAGATAACAAATAATAATATACCTCGGTCACACGTAAAGTCCCCAATCTTTGCCCTCAGTAGAGCACACGACGTGACCTTGATTTCCGTGTGAGTATTTTTGCCAGTCTCTTAATCTTCTCCTAGATGGATGATATTCTTCTTGGTTGGCTTTGATATCAAATGTCCTCTTAGCAGGGACAATCTCATCAGGACAGTATTTGCCGTTTGGAAGTCTGTCATGCGTTTTACACCACACTTCATTAGGAATACAAACAATATCAAACACATAGTCTTGTGCATGTGGAGATTATTAGCTTGTAACTGTGAATGTTCTATATATCCAATAATTGTGTGATAATGAGGTCCCAAATATAACATTCCGACAGCTTTCTACAACATTTCTTTGACCATCGCTGCATTTTTACTCTAAAGTCCAGTTATCAAAATTAAATTCCTTTGATTCAAGAACTATAAACATGAACCTTAAAAATATCCCTGTGGTCTATAGAGGTGGAAAAGACATATTTGAATGATGGGTAATAACTTCATCAACGAAGCACAACGTTCAAATTTATGTATTATTTTAAAAACGTTTAATTTACAAGATTAAGAGATTGTTCTCAATTATACATTAGCTCAAGTCAGAGCTTATTTGAAATGACGATTAGGTGAATGTATCGTGATTGGCAGTGAAATTCTTCGTATATGCCCATAATACATATGTCGTATGCTATTTGATCTCGATTTACTTGTGAGTATTTTTGCTGGTCTTCATCTTCTTTGATATGGATGGTATCTATCCTTTTCATATGAGTGATGATCTTCTTTGTTGGATTTGATATCAGATATCGTCTTCGCAGGAACAATCTTTCCAGTATAATATTTACCGTTGTGAGGTTTGTTATACGTTTTACACTATGCTTCATTAGCAATAGGAATGACATCCAAACACATATCTTTGAGCAAATGGGGATCGTTATGTTGTAACGGTGAATGTTCTGTATAGTCATCAAGGGTATGACACTTTCCCAATATCTTATTTTTTCCGAAAATTTCTAACATTGTTTTGAACATCATAGCATTTTACACAATACTCTATATATGAAGAGTAAGTGTTTTGATTGAAGAATATTAAGTTTTGGAAAATGAATAGTTTTCTAACTTTAAAATCCAATGAAAAGTTTTCTAGTTCATTTTTCAATTATTCGTAATGTCTTTCAAACAGAAGCATGAAGCATTTTTTTTCGTGAAAGAAGATACAAACGAACAGTGATCAGTCCCGTGATTCCTATGAATATGAAATTTAAAGGACAAACACAGGCCCTGGGCATACCATAGATCAAATCTGGAGTAAACATCCCTCTTGACTGGACTCATCCACCTCAAGTCTTTTAACTTGATCATGTAAAGAAGTAATCCTTAGCCAATATCAAGTTGTAAAGAACGGTCTACCAATTGGTATGAAACAATTGGTCAGACAGCATTCAAACTACTATCATATATGTGGAATGGATACCACATTGACAACAGAATATCATTTGATCTTAAATCTGTATTAAAGAACGCCGACACAACTATTCAGAATTTCATGGGAAAATTTCCCTCGCGTATAAGTCTAATTCCTACAATGCTGGTAATTGATATATCTCCAATATGAACAGCAAAATACATTTTATTGGTTAAATAGAAAAAAAACTTCCTGTCAGGTTTGTCAACTGATATGTTGAGTGATTGTATATTAAGAGATTTCCTCGAAGCAATCTCTTATATGATATTCAGTCAAATGAAGTATGAATTGCATTTTTCTATTCAACGACAACGAGTATAAACAAACCATGAAGTTTGAAAAGTATGTCTCATATATGAAACTTATATAATAAGTTGAATTCTCTATGCACAAGTGTATTTTTATCGTTTTCATGGGTCCTATCGTATGTTTGTATGTACATTTGTTTAATATGAAAACAGACTTATTGAAAATGACACAGCTGTATGAGCAATAAGACATGATGAAACATAAATTCTCCCAGGCCTCTGATTCCACCTTTTGTATATTCAGTGCACCGTATTTACCTTTCCCTTAAATTTCTTTTAAAGGAATTATGAGATTGGTCACTGTTCAATAACTACACTAGAACATCTTGTTATGACCGGTATATATGAGATTAATCAAAGATGAATTTTGATTGTTTGTTCTTCATATATATATATATATATATATATATATATATATATATATATATAACATCATGAATCATTAACGACACATACCATATGAACTTGTCAAACTCACAGCGCTGTGTATTGATTTTTTTCTATCTTATGTTACTCTTTATATGTATGAAGATAAAGTTTATGTTGCTATATGAATGTATTACATTCATGTTTGTATATATGATGTGTTTATAGTGCGTTGTAAATGTATTACATGCATACATGTATATGCACTCAGTTTATTTTATAGGGCTGTGTAAATATATAGAATGTATTTATCTTATAGTTTAACTCTGTATGTATTCTCTTTTCTGTTCAAAAATAAAAAAAATGAACATTTCAACTTACCAAACAGGGATGTTTTTTATTTACACATATCCCCTTCAAGAAGATCCTCTATTACTATGATACATCATCTGAAAAAAACCTCGATTAGAAGTATCACTCGTATCAATATCAGTCACTGAGTGTGCCAGCAATATATATGCTCCTAAAACGCAGGAAAGGTTTGTTGAGGACAAACAATTGTTTCATTGATTAAATTTAAATGTAACATAATTTCTGAAACTGATTACATGACATTTGTGCATTTATAATAATTACACTAATAAAATGATAATTGAAAAGTAAGTGTCAAAAACTGAATACAATACCTGCACAGTATTTGGTGGCATTATAAAATGCATACCCTAAAGCTGAATTGTTGAGGTATTCAAATATTGGCATATACTGTCTTTTTAAAAGGTGGCATTATCTGACTTCAGTTTTAAACACATTTAAAATCCCTTCAATGGAAGGGATGAGTATGAGCTAACGTAATTATACTGCATGCCTAAATTCCACAAAACCCTTAAAACAAGACACATTGCTGGATAATGTAATATGTTCTACGAAACCACTATCTTTGTTCCTCGCGATAGTATTAGCAAATGTGAAGGAGAAACTTCAAATGTATTATACCACAGCATATGCCAGCATTAGTGTAAATCAGATGTGGATTCTAAAAAAAAAATCTGATGAACGTTTACTCAATATGAAATCACAAAACATTTCTCAATCAACAACCCCAACTATTATGATTTTGCATCACCTTAGATGAACAATCGTTATGATAAGTTAAGTCTAGACTTTGTGACATCATAGACAGATGTTCTATCAACAAAACTCGAAAAAGGAAGTATTCATATCTAGTGATCAGTCACTCAATTACTTTGCTTCTACGCGTAATTATTCTGTAGCTATTATTAAAAAGATGCTAGAGTTCCTCATTGACAATATCTTCCTAATCTTGGTTTTTGGTTGGTTGTATATACTAATGTCCCACTCGAGTATTTTTCATTCATATTGAGGCATCAACATTGCCGGTGGTGGGCTGCACTATTTAGATCTATGCTTTGCGCTTACGGTATTATGACCCTGAAGCAGGGAGGTATATGTTTTCGTGCCACACCAGCTGTGACACGGGATCTCGGTGTTGGCGGTCTCATCTGAACGACCGCCCATTTAGACGACTCTTACAACAAGCAAGACCTAGGACCTATTCTAAAGCGGATCCACATGGGATCATGTTTTGTAATGATCAGTCTGTTGGAATTCCCTTGGGCAGAAATCGGGTTCCTTTGTTTGATGATCTGCTTTTGTATTCTGATGAGGCAAAGGTTATTCCAACACTTCCACACGAGAAGTAAAAATTTCTTGCTGTGGCCTTCAATTTGACAATTAGATATATCGACGATGTTTCGTCTATTAACAATAACATTTCCATATGATTGATTGATTATTTATTGCTTTCGGACACACTCAACAATTTTTCAGTTATCCGGTGGCGTCCAGTTTTTGTTGGTGGAGGAGAGAACCCAGATACAATGCACCTGGGAAGAGACCACCGACCTTCCGGAAGTAAACTGGCAAACTTGCACACACAACGCCGTGGCCGAGATTCGAACATGCGCCGACAGAGGTGAGAGGCTTTGTGATTTTGAGCCCGATGCTCTAACCACTCGGTCACGGAGGTCCCCGCACATTTCCATATGTCGATTCGATATATTCCTGTTAACTTGAAATGAAAGACACCGTATATTCTCCAACATCTGGTTCGTGCTTAAATATTTTAATATAAATGTTATTGACAAACGGTAATGACTTCAGCTTATCCAACGTTAACTTCCCATATTCATGCTGCAGTATTCCAATTAGCATCGACATATGGTGTTTATGTATCTCAACTTATTCGATAAGCAGGTTACTGACAAACAAGCGGATGTTACAGGGATTCAACATTTTTGTTTAAAGTCGGCATCTCGCAAATTTCATAAACTCGATATTTATGTAGCAATAATCGATTATCACCTGTAAATGGTATCTATTTCTCTCAATATATCGAATGGTGAAGTTAACAATGTGTTAATCGTAATCATAAATCCCAAAACATATACAAGTTCGAGGCTAGGGCAACGCGGACCTCCGACAAAGCGAAAGTAGGATCAGGTGCCATGGAGGAGTAAGCATCCCCTGCTGACCGGTCACACCCGCCGTGAGCCCTTAATCGAAATTAGGTATACGGGATTACCCGTAGTCAAAGTTAGTATAAAAATGACAGTCTATCAAAGGGTATGAAACAAATCATTCAACATATGTCCCAGGACACTTTGTAATCGCAAACAAGGTCATCATAGCGACCGTAAAATTTGCGAAATGATGACTTCAAACCATATTCGTTATAACCCTGCAACATTAACTTTTTTGTCAGTTGTTGATCTCGCTTTAAAACATTCTCATACGTATGGCATGCTCTCGCGTATCGAATCAGCTGGGTGATTTACACATCATAAGCAGGCGAAAGTGGTATATTACTATTTAGATATGGAAAGTTGATGATTGCAAATTTGATTTCATTACTCTTGTCATATAATGTAGTTGTCAGTCAATATTAAGTAAAATATCCAAATATGAAACAGACACGTCTGATTCTGTAGCGTCATGTATTTCGAGTTCATCGGGATATATCAAATGGACATAATTATGAAAATTATTTTGATTGATAAGACTTCATCGATATATCTATATATATGGTTGAAGGTTTTTTTTTTTTTTGGTTTTTTGTTTTGTTTTGTTTTTATCGTGTAACAGTTTATGAAGAAATTTCACTTCATATGAATATAAAAATAAGTCTGTCAATAAGGGAGCAAAATTAGTGCCCATGAGAATGGCAATGGATTGTTGGAACACATGGTTTCAAAACGCTACATGAATGTTATCTACAAAAAAGCCAAGCATACTCTTAATGTCTTCTTCAGAATATTTGTGCGGGCTATCGGAGTGATGTCTAACAAAATATATACCTTGTTTTCCAATCAGTAGAAATTTGTATTTTCGAGTGTTATATTTGTTCAAAAACCAATTATCTATTACCTGAAAAAGTCTAGATTTTAATTTATCGTAAGGAATTGTTGTATAAAGTGTGGAGAAATGATCCGTTTTGATGCTGTCAATTTCAGAATAATCCTGAGACTTTAGATTTTACAAAAGTTCAATAGAGTTCTTTTGAGAATCCACATCTGATTAATACCACTTCTGGAATATGACATGATTTGAATGAAGTGGAATCTGCATTACTAGAGAAAATACAAATCAGAGAGATGGCATACACGGACCCCTGGTCATACCAAAGGTGGGATCAGGTGTGTAGGAGGAGTACGTATCCCTTGTCGACCGGTCACACCTGCCGTGAGCGCTATTTTTCGAGCAGTTAAACGGAGCAGTCCGTAGTCAGAATCAGTGTGCCAAGAACGGCTTAACAATTGGTATGAAACACATCCGACAGATTTGACTTAATGGTAAGTTGTACTGGCAAACTAGATCGTTATAACGACCATAAAATTTGATTTGCGAAATGCCGACTTTAAACGAGACTGTACAAACCCCTATAACATCAATTTCTTTGTGAGTAGCTCGCCTCGATTCAAAACCTGATCATAATTAGAACAAGCTCCTACATATCGAATCAGTTTGGATATATAACCACCATATGTAGGTGATGATGGAATACTTCCATAAATAAGGGTAGTTGACGATGGAGAAATTGAAATCATCCCTTTTGTCATAAAGTTGAGTTGTTAGTTTGCCACCGGCATCTATTTTCAGTAAAATATCTAAGTACGAAGCAGAAGTGGAAGACTCTGCGGTGTCTTTTATTTCAAGCTCACTGGTATATATCGAATCGACATATGAATGGAAATGAAAATTGTTAATAGACAAAACGTCGTTGATATATCTAAATGTCAAATTGAAGGCCACAACAAGATTTTTTTTTCTTCTCGTGTAGAAGCTTTTGAATAAGCTTTCGAATATTCGTAAGAATATAAAAATAGGTCCGCTAATAAAGGAGCACAATTCGTGCCCCATGGCAATTCCAACAGACTGGAAGTCCTGAACACCAATGACTACGAAAATATTGTCGATGAGGAACTTTATCTTTTTAATATCAATTTCAGAGTACTTGTGAGTGGAGTCAGAGTTATATATATATATATATATATATATATATATATATATATGTGTGTGTGTGTGTGTGTGTGTGTGTGTGTGTGTGTGTGTGCGGGAAAGTGATATACATTTCATATTCCATTGCGAACAACAAATCGCCCCTAATGTGAACCAGTGGTGCGTTTTCAAACGGATTCATTTGCATAAATAATCTGTTTGTGCATAAACAATGCTAAAGTTCGGGTTTATCTGCTCCAACCAGGAATACAATTTTTTGGATATTTTTTCTAGATATATTTATGCGCTTGAAAAGTATTTGGAACTCCTTCTGACCTCTGTATTAATGGTATGCTATTAATAGGAATATGCTCAAGCCCTTTTACTTCGGCGACTGTCGATTTGTTGTTAAATATGATATCATGATTAGTTTGAATATACATTTGCTCCCAGCACTCTTCAGATAAGTGATTTTTATTTCCTTTTGGTTATATCAATAAATGTTCAGAGTTTAACCCCCATACACCCGAACTTAAGTTTATTAGAAGAGTCTCTTCATGTCAAAAAAATAATGTGTTACATCATATTCAGCTGACGTCACGGGGAATTAGCATGAGTGGAATTTATGGTAGGTCCGTCGCTGTCAACATAACGATAGTATCTTTTGGTGATGATCAGTAAGTATTGTACTCATACTTGTGAAGTTAAGGTGGAATTTCACACCCAAGTTCAAAAACGTTTTACTATAGAGGCCCTTAACTAAATTGCGTTTCAATAACAAAACTTTTTTTCATTTTTCACTTCTGTCTACCCATTATATGGTATCTCGTTTGTAGTATAGTACAACCGATTTCTGACATGTGGTAAATTTCTGCTATGGATGGGAAGTTTTACGCCTGTTGATGAACAACTGATAATGGGTTAAGCTCAGTCAACGGAACTATCAGTAGTTAGCTGTAAGGGTGCCATCAAAATAAATTATTTTCTTAATTTCAAGATGAGATCTCCTGTATTTCTAAAGATCAGCCACTCTGTATCATTCAATTTTTATCTTCAACCTGAACTTTTGTCGGCAGTTGGATCCGAAGAAAGACGTTATAAGAAGTACAAAGATAAGCTTCATATCAGTCCAAGCTTTTACATAATTTGTAATATTTTATTGTCATTATTTTCCGTCTGTATTTTATTTTATAAACAACATGGAAAGCGATATATATATATATATATATATATATATATATATATATATCTGTGTGTGTGTGTGTGTGTGTGTGCAAATCATTAACAGTACCATTTTTGATGCACCAGATGCACATTTCGATAAAATACTGTCTTTTCAGTAACCCTCAAGTCAAATATGTTGGAAATCGGGAATAAGAACAAACGTCCAAGAGCTGAATAAACCAAAAAATACCAAATAGTGAATACACACACACACACACACACACACACACACATATATATATATATATATATATATATATATATATTGCAATCAGATTTAGAAAAATACCTGCCCCTTATTTCATTTTCGTTAGACTTAGTAATCGGCAGTAATTTAGTAATTTATATGTACTTTTGGCGCATTTTACAAATATAGGTTAAGCAATAAAACACAAGCTTAAACGTAACGACAGTAAAAATTACAAATGATGCAGAGACTTTGACTGCTAGGATCGTGAATTTTGCATTTTATAAGACTGCTTTATAAAGTTTCCAACTACTGACAAAAGATCAGGTTGAAGATAAAGAAGAGTCATACAGAGTGGCCGATTTGTAAGAGTGCTGGAGATTTCATCTTGAAATTCAGAAAGTAAATCATTTTAAAGACACCCCCTTCAACTTGCTTTTGAGGGCTATCCAGCGAACGTTCCGGTGACTGAACAATGCTATTCAGCGCTGGGCGTAACCCATTGTTACTTGTTTCTTCATCGACAGAAGTAATTTTTCCTATAGAACAGAAATTTATCACGTGTTTAAAATCGATTGTATCGTATTACAAACGGGATCGCATAAAATACAAATGAAAAATACGTTCTGTGAGTAAAAATTGATTTCATCCACATTGTAGTCCCAGCTATATATGTTTTAATACCGGAATTGTAGAGATGTGTTAGGGTGTTAAGGTAGAGTAATTGACATTGCGTTATCAATATGTTCCCAATTTTGACCTTCTGATGATAGACCGAATCTTTGCCATATACGATTTGAAGAACAGATCATCAAATATCTATTAAAACCAGGTGAAAAACATTTTTCCAAATATGATCAATTTTGACATTTGTTGCAACTTATGATTGGCGCTATGGGCATTTATAAATGAAAGTGTTTATCGCTTTTTTTAAGCGGAAACAATACAATATTTATCTCAGTGAATACATAAGAGAAAAGTGTTATTTTGTCACAGAAGCCGAATGAAAGAACAGCTTTGAACTTTCCTTCAAGCATGCAAAAATAGTTTAAAATGCATTAGTAGGAATTTCACCTAGTTTATGGAATACTCGTACCAAACCATTACATATCCTAATTAATACAAAAGACTCATCACCCGGAATATTTATGAGGTAGAAAGGAAATAGTAAAGATTATTTTTGTTGCTTTTGGATTATTTTCTTTTCTTTTTACATGCGGTATGTGACATAGCTTTAGTTATAAGGAATTAATGTTCAGCAGGTGTATTATCTCTAGAGATGCTGACAGACTTTCAGCACAGTTTGGAAAATACTACAAAAGATATAAACACAGGTTACAGTATCTAAGAGCGGTAAAGCAGTATATTCCCTCATGTAAATATGAAAATAGTCCTCACGTCAATGTATCAATAGCAATAAAGTTCGTGAATCAAGTTTGTGAAATACACGTGACTAAGACTCTGTACATATGATGAGTGTAAAAAATTGTTATTGTCTATGTATATTGTTTATCTGTAAATTACTAATGGTGAGATGCGTCTTCATTTTTTTTATATTAAAAACCAAAAACAAAAAAAGGTACTTCCTCCCACCCTCTCTCAAATTTTTTGTTCTCGACACACCCATACAACAGACTTGAATCAAAATTCATACACATGAACTTCAAATCTGTGTCTTGGACAGTCCGCTCCAGTGTTTACGAAATGCGCCCAACACAGATGATAATGTTTAGATAATTATCTTATTATTTTTAGTTTTCAATAACATGTTTCACATATACCGCATGTTAACACATTTACAGCATAGGCCTGACTGACATCATATTATGCAATGCACATAACTTTTGCGTATAGAACGTTGGCACTGGTAGATTTACTATAAATTCCAATTGTCAAATCAAGTACTATAGAAAAAAGGAAAGGAATTTTTTTTGTTTTTTTTTGTTTTGTTTTGTTTGTTTGTTAAGCATTCGGTTATAATTGGGAAAAAAAGGTGAAAGTCAAAGGACATTAAGATATGAGATCCCAAAGCTTGGTGAACGTTGACACGATAAAATGACCCAAAGCGCCTATCTAGCGAGAGTTCATCTTCTTTTTAGCATTTTATACACCTTTAAAATGTGATTTATTCATTCAGTGTGTTTTCCCAATCAGATATTCATCAGTTAAATGGGGACCTTTTATAGCTAACTTTGCTTTCTGATGTTTGCCTTTCAGTGTAGCCGTTACCAATCGCCAAGGAGAGAGAGAGAGAGAGAGAGAGAGAGAGAGAGAGAGAGAGAGAGAGAGAGAGAGAGAGAGAAAGAGAGAGAGAGTCCATGAACTAAAGTAATGTAACTACAATACATTACAAGAACAAATATAGGTTGAACTACCACGTGGATAAATTAATTTTCACATATAGATTTTTATTATCATTATTTTTGCCTATTCATTATATGCAATCCTGTGAAACAATACTGCTAATATTTTGAGAGAATAGTATATTTCTTTAATCATTAAATTTCACATTCACCTGTAATGAATTTCCTCTGAGTGAAATAGAAAAGCATCATCCAAAATACTTAATAATACTGTATCATTACTAAGTTAAGGAATTCAGAGGTTAGATGAAGAAACACTTCCCATGCATATTCTGGTGACATTTGAACTCCATATCAGTGAAATTACTGTTCTGTCCAGATATAAAAAAAATATTTGTGAATATGCACGCAGTTACGTTAAAACGTCCATAATCTCGGACTCATGAATATCGTGTAACCGTTCACGGCGTAAGCGCCGCCCATTATTCATAACCCCCCCCCCCCCCCCCCCCCCCAGTGTGTTTCGATTTTAAGTATGTAAAAAAAGACAAGTGTATTTATTTATTTCATTGGATACATTTTACCTTTGCTATTCATTTGAATCATTTTGCTATCATTATAATTTGAAGTAAGCATTTCTTTCAGAGGATTTATCTATATTTTGCTTGCCATCGAAATTATTGAAGGATTTTTAGTTCAACCATGTGGTAATCGTTAATTGTAATTGTAATCAGTTATAGTTCATTACTTTTTGATAATTAAATGTAATTAGTAATCATGAAAATGTCGATGATTTGTAATTTATTTTAATCGATTACAGATAAAAAAGTGATTGTCTTCACGATGATTTTCTGAATACATTTGATTACTTTAAAAATATGCATTATTATTTTCAAACATTCTGAAAGTTTTCAACCTTCTTTAAGTTTGTATTTGCGAGTTCATTGTTCAGTGTGGTTATAAATAGCATTCTAACTTCCCTCCTTCAATCACAAACAAAGATAAATGATAAAGATATGATATATTAGTCCTCAAGGTTATACAATTTCTAGAATTATCAATATTCCATCCCTTTGTAGAGCAAGGAAGCTATTCCCACTTATGATCTTGATGTATTCTGTAATTATTTAATTTATGACGATTGATGGTAAAGGTAAATCAATTCCACACTAACTGAACATATATTCAAGATGAACTAGCTGGTCGCGGTAGCTCGGTCGTTAGAGTGTTCGCTTAGTAACCGGTCCCGTGTCGCGACAGGAATGGCTACGGCCCAAAAGGCTAACTATAGGTTTAAATTTGTGGTACTTCACCTTCAATTAGTGACGTCTTTGTGTGAGAAAAAAATTCTGAACGGGACGTAAACAATCAATCAATTAATCAAAATGAACTTAAGTCATTTACCTGGCCAATATAGCGTTTGTGTTTCATTACTATGTTTTATTACACTTTATTATTATGTTTTATTATTATTTTTTATCATTATGTTTAGATTTTGTTGTTGAAATTTTCATTTCATTTTTTTAAGAATTGCTCACCAATTAAGTAGTCAAATTCTTCAGAAGTTGTTTTGAAAATGGATAAATCAAGTCCTTGTCATCCACCCCCTTTTTTGTTGCTATTTGATTCTATATTAATGATAACACGGACCAGAAAACCTTTTAACTTATACCAGAGGCTTTAAATACTCTTAATGTTGTGTAAATCCATAAATATGGTTCCAGATAAATCTATGAAACTGGAAAGCGATATGAATTCTGAATATTAGTCAATATCAACACCTTACAAAGATTTGCACAATATCCATTCAGATTTGCTAATATGAGGAAATTGTAACTGCTGATGATTGTTTAATAATCTGTGACGTAAAGCGATATTTTTGTATATGGTTAAGGGAGCGTGCGTGCCCGAGTGCTTAGAGCATCGGGCTCAAACTCACAAGGCCCCTCACCTCTAGTCGGCGCGGGTTCGATTCCCGCTTGTGCCGATATATGTGAGAAAGTTTGCCAGTTTACTTTCGGAAGGTCGGTGGTCTCTTCCCGGGTACATTGTATCTTGGTTCCCTCCTCCACAAATAAAAATTGGACGCCATTAGATAACTGAAAAAATGTCGAGTGCGGCGGGAAACAACGAATAGTCTATCATGAATGTATTTAGTTAAGTCAATACATGAGCTTTCCCTGTGGGCTACCTCAGAAACTAAGTTATTGCCAAAGAGTTATTCTCTTAGATTGGTGAATAAAATTACCAGCTACTCTAAATGTTCTTACATAATTTGCTAAACCCCCAAAATATCAAAGTTTTTCATGAAGTTGTACCACCTTGGAAATTCTGTATAATGGATAATGAATTATAATTGTGTCTAAATTTATGCATAAGGAATACACAACAAATCATCTGCTGGACGTCAGCTTGACTACGTAAGCATTACAACATTTGAGGCCGACCTTGCATTTTATTAAAACGTGGACTCAACTTTTGTATTTATAAACATGAATTGCTTTTACTTCAAACTCAATCATGATTAATTGTTCAGTGCTAAATGAACGTAGAGTTGATACCATTCTTTTTTTTTTACTAGGGGATGGGATGGTTTATGAAAGGCAAAGCTATCGGTTCGTATGACCCTTCGTGCATTAATATAATTGAAAGATGATGTAAAATCACTTTGGTAACTATTTCAACTACTTATGTAATATTTAAAGCCATTTTTGGTGTTGAACATTTTTATTGCAGAATTCTTTATTGCTACTTCTATAAGGAAAAAAGATAGTAAATAAACTTTTGTTGTGGATATTTGTGTCAGAAAATTTATTTACAGGTTCTGAATGAATCAAAATTAAATTATTATCATCTCGTACAAAAATTGATTTCTGTATAATGCTATACATTCAATACAATTTTGATAAAATATTAAACTTAGTTTTAATTTCATCAATGATTACAGTTTAAATTTCATATAAAATATCATAATAGCACAATTTTACAACAAAATAAAATTTTCATATTTAGAGCCAATATTACTTTAGGATATGAAAAGCCAGCAATGGCTTTTTATATTTGTCAAAATCTGAATTAATCTTTACAGTCCATATCATGATATGAAATTTCGATCTCCACTTAAGCTCCACTGCTGCACCAAACTTTCTTATTTTATCCGCAAATCCAAAATATATGTTCCATTTCGCTTTATCATTAATTATAGATAGGTGCAGTCAGACCGAAACATAATTTTTCTTTTAATTAAATGTGTATTTTGCTAATATAGCCCAAAAGAGAAATTGAAATTATTTAAAAATTTCAAACTTCTATAATTATTGCCACACACACACACACACACACACACACATATATATATATATATATATATATATATATATATATATATAATTATTTGCATCATCATGAGTACGGCAGTCATATTCCAGGCTTGTTACATTTATTGCAAATAAATCCCTAATAATTATTCATAAGATGCACTATCAAATCCCATTTATACTGTCAACCATATTGTGGAAACACCTGGGACACATGGTTCGCACATCTCAAGTCTGCAAGCTGAATAAGAGGGCTTTAAAACCACATTTATTGCCAAAATAGGAAATATACAGCTTATGTCTCCAGTGGAAGCGTATATGTATCTTTTAACAGTGCTCCATTGAACTATAATAAAATTAACAGTATGACACAGTGTCACGGATTTACGAGCTGTCTGATAACTTTGGCAATTCACTTCCAATCAGACAAAAGAATGATAAGTTTTTTATAGTCAGGATCTTTAATGGAAAAATATCATAGACAATAACTGGTGTTCCCTTGTAAGCTGGGGTGTTCCCGCCACACGTGCCTGGCCATCCATACGTTGCATGTAATTCCCGTTCCTAGCCAACACGCACTACACGCTCTGCTTCACACCAACTGCAGAACCACAGGGATAGAGGACCTGCTTTGAACACATACATAATTTGATTATGTTTTCACTCGTGTACACTGTTTAGCGTTACACTACACAAATACACAATATTATCATATTTGCAGATAATACTTTGCACAAGCCATATATATAAGACATTACTACACTGTCTATTGAAAAGACTACACAAATACACAAAAGATAAATGCATTGCTATGCATTTACATACAACGTAGGAAGTATAACTTAAGACCGAAATACTTCACCATACAATGAACACCAGTTTCTGTCAATACTATCCTGACATGAAAAATACATGAAACTAAAACACCGAGAAACTCCCATATTTGGACGTTATAGGACGATTAAAGTAGAATAAAACTGACAAACTATTGAAAAGTAAATAAAACACCTTACCTCAGAAAAGTTTGATCATAGTGTCCATGCCTATGTCATGTAGCGTAAATTTGCTGATAAATAAGCATAGAAGTATTAAAGCATTCTTGCTTGACCGCCGTGTCCAGAGTGAATCTCGCACGGACTAGGACTGGCGGTTTAAATGTCCAGTCAGCTGAGGCTTCATTTAGGGAACAGTAAAAATGAGGCTCCCCACAGGAGTTGGGAGTGTTCGATGTGTACAAAATGAAACATCTATTTACAAGAAATGATAAAATAAAGGAGATTTAATGTGACAAGTATCTCCCTTTTTTCGGGAAGTACGAAGTACTTTAGCCACACATTAAATTTCAGTATGATAAAACAAATCTGAATGCGACATGTACATACAATATTATAATCGGCTGAGATAGTCTGCTCCAACATTATCCTTGCCCTTGATGGCTTGGATTCTGAACCTGTATGGTTGAAGACTGAGTGCCCATCGCATCAGTCGGGGGTTTGTGACCTTTGATATGTTCAAATATACCAGCGGACTATGGTCCGTTTCTAACACAAATTGGTTACCGTATAAATACTTCTGAAACTTCTGGATAGCCCATACAATAGCTAAACACTCTTTCTCCACTGTCGCATACTTGCACTCGCACTCTTTCAGCTTTCTACTTGCGTATGCAATGTGTAGTTTCTGACCTTGTTCCATCTGAAGGAGAACTGCCCCTAAACCTCGATCCGAGGCATCAGTCTGAAGTATAAATACATCATTGACGTCTGGTAATTTCAAAATAGGACAATGGGTCAAGGATGACGTGGGTGTCGGAAATGCTAATTCACGACACTGATCCCATGCAAGTTTAGTAGGGCTACCTTTCTTTGTTAGATCAGTCAATGGTAACGCAATATGCGCAAAGTTTGGCACAAACTTGCGATAAAACCCAACAAGACCAAGAAATGACCGTATTTGTTTTTTGGTAATCGGTCTTGGTGCTTGTTTGATCACTGACCTTCTCAGAATCAGGTTTCAATTGCTCATCCCCGATAATGTGACCTAAGCAATTTAAGCTCGAATAAGCAATTGAGCATTTACCTGGTTTAGCTGTTAGACCAGCTTCACGCAAGCGTCTAAACACTTCTGTGAGAACCACAAAATGATGGTCCAATGCCCTTGTATAGAGTAGAATATCATCGATGAAATTATCTACATTTTCTAGTCCATACAAAACTTTTCTCATCAGTCTGGTGAAAGTAGCAGGGGGCAGTCACTAAGCCAAAAGGCATTACTTTAAATTGAAACAACCCCTTTCCCGTTCTGAAAGCTGTTTTTGGTTTTGCCGAATCAGTTAACTGAACTTACCAGTATCCTTTTGATAGGTCGATTTTGGAAAAGTATCTATGTCCAGCAAGTTTAGCAAACATGTCGTCTGGGTCAGGCATTGGTTCAGAGTCGAATACTGTTTGACTATTAAGCAGTCTGAAGTCGATACAGAACCTATTTGTACCATCTTTTGTAGGCACAATAACGATAGGGGAACAAAATGGAGAGTTTGAAGGTTCAATTATGTTCATTTCTAACATCTCAATTACCCCTTTATTTACTTCATTCTCCATGGAATAAGGTATCTGACGATTTTTGACTTGAATTGGTTTTTCATTTACCAATCTGATCTCGTGTTGTAGAACGTGAGTAAGTCCAGGTCTGTCCTGAAGAACATCGTCATATTCCTCTATAATCCCCATCAATTGCTTTCTGTCCTCTGACGACAGCATTGGATTCAGGTCAATTTCAGGTTTGCTACTCACTTGTATCTGAGGATACTCGTGTAACTGTCCCTCTTGCGTTTCGTCATTAACACAATCCACCACTGTAACATTCGCCACTCCAAACACACTTTCGTCGTCTACAAGCAACACTGAAGCAAATTCTGTTCTCTCAATGCACTTCTTGAGTAAGTTTATATGAAACGTTTTGATCTTACCTTGAACGTCAAGTTGTTAATCCACTCGATTGAGTTTCATTGTAACAACAAATGGACCCTTCCACTGGAGAAGTTTGTTATTATCAGTCGGTAGTAATACAAGAACTTTATCCCCTACCTTGAGACTCCTGTACCTCGTTCTCCGATCATAAATGTTCTTGTGTCTGATCGAGGATTTCTCCAGACTAGCTTGTGCAAGCTCTGACATAGACTGCAGTCGATCTTTTAAGTCCAGAACATATTGGTAAGTGGTTTTGACGTTTGGATCTCGGATATCCTTCGTCCACAATTCCTTCAGTATAGATATAGGACCACGGATTCCTCTACCATAAACCAATTCGAACGGTGAAAATCCGAGGCTCTCCTGAGGAACTTCTCGATAGGCGAATAATACAGCACTCAGATATTTGTCCCAATCTTTCGGCTTCTCTGAACAGAGTCTTTTCAACATTTGTTTCAAGGTTCCATTGAAACGTTCTACCAATCCATTGCAGCTCGGATGGTATGGCGTAGTTGTCCACTGCCGGAGTGAAAGAAGACGACTTACCTCAGACATAAGGGATGAAGTAAACTGTGATCCCATGTCGGTCAGCATTTCACGGGGCACTCCGATTCGAGAGAAAATATCCAAAAGGGCTTCTCCAACTCTTTCAGTTTCAATAGTGGGTAGAGCCACTGCTTCTGGATAACGTGTTGCGTAGTCCACCATTGTTAGAATATATCGATTACCTCTGTCGGTTATAGGATGAAGTGGACCTACCAAATCTACGGCAATTCGCTGGACAGTGTTCTTTGTATGCCTAAATGACCCGCTAACAAGGAGTCATGAGCTAATTTCATAACCTTTTCTCGATGTACCCCTGGAACGACTAACTGAGAAAATACCTTGTTTTGAACACCATCCTGTAAAGTATACTCTATAAACAATAATCCATTTTCTTGAACCAAGCAACCTTACTTTTTTTCTTCATCTGTGTCAGGTTTTGTGTTGCATACTCACGTATTTTCGAAAGTGATGGATCTTGTTCTTGAGCGACCTTGATGTTCTGAGGATCTATTTCCGCTGCGATGATACCCGGTACTTTAAGCTGTGGAGACGGCTTTTCCTTGTCGCGTTTCTGCTGCCTAGTTTCCACCGCATTTACCTGCCACTCGGGATCGGGCTTGTCTGCTGACCTCGCATCCGGAACATTCCCAACAATCAAATCAAAAACCGGATTCTCCATACACCATGCCTCTTGTCGGCCTTTTAGGAAAGGGCTGTTATGGCCCAATTGGATTCATCCCATTTTTGAGCTTCAGCGTATCTCTCAAATCTTAACAAATAGCTATCCATCTCATCATGAATCTCGTCAAAAACAGGCAATTTGGGAACGTTTGGTTTAACCCTACCATGATTACTGACATGATGCTCAGTGCTACTTTCTTCAACTGGTTCATCTACATCAGGTACTCTAGATTCTAGACGCATTTGTTCTATACTATGCCAGATTCTCTCTTTCTCTAATTCAATATTCACTCTTTCTCTCTCTACTTCTAATCTACTTCTCTCGATCTCTCGTTCCAATTTTCTCTCTTTTCTCCGTATATTCTGTTGTTCTTTAACGAAATTTTGCAACCCTTCACCCGTATAACCTAGCGACTCGCCATAAATCTTCAATTCATGGAGAACGTCCATTTTTTGAACACGGAGGTATCTTACACGTTAAAGTCAACCCTATTTTACGTAGACTTACAAAATCTAAATAGCTGCTTAATTCACTTTGGACACAATGAAACAGATTTTTTTTCAAGAGCACTTCTGACATGGCATACACTGTAAGCACACAAATGATCAAACTTACTGAGACAGGTCCGAGTCTTTTCATTTGTTTTCTGAGGTCCCAAACACCCAGAAGTGGAGACTTCGTCTACAATACAAGTAGCATAGTGAATAAACAGTAAATGGAAATAAATCACACCAAAATACATCATGAAAATATATTTACAAAACTGAACAATTTGCAATTTCGGTATTGCTAATGCAAAAGTAAATAAGACTTCTCTACAATCTAATAGTCTATTCACAGTCCACAATCATGAAGTCTTTATCACATGAAGCCTATTCTGAAAGCTGTCATCTTTGAAGACTTATCATTTTGGGGACTGTAGGTTGCACTGGGAATCATATGGGCATGTGAACGTTTCCACATGTATTTATATGGAATTGATTTCGAACTCTTGACCGATCACAAACTACTGCAATACATTTATTCAGCCACTTCTAAACCAAGTGCACGGATCAGCAGATGGGTGCTTCGCCTTCAACCTTATACATTTAAGGTTATTCACATCAGAGGAAAGAACAACGTAGCAGATTCGTTATCACGACTGACGAAAGTAAATGAAGGCAAAGTGGCACAAAGTGACACAGGACTTTGTGAAATTTGTAACTCTATATGCAGTACCAAAAGCTATGTCTGTGAAGGAAATTGAACACGAGTCAGCCATTGATCCAGTGTTGAAAAGAGTTCGTGCGAATGTGCTTACAGGGAAATGGACTAAAGGGGAAGACAAAGCATTTCAGATTGTGAAGGATGAATTGTCTGTTGTCGGAAAACTCGTTCTAAGAGGAACTCGAATAGTTATGCCTGAGACTCTCCGCAGTACGACATTGAAAATTGCACATGAAGGTCATCCAGTAATTGTTCTCATGAAACGTCGTCTTCGTACAAAAGTTTGGTGGCCAGGAATCGACCGCAACGCTGAAGATGTGTATAGGAAGTGTCATTCTTGTCAAGTTGTTAGTCAGACATCAGCACCAGAACCAATCAAAAGTACTGATTTACCCAAAGGTCCATGGCAACAACTCGGAGCTGATTTACAGGGACCTCTTCCAACGGGAGACTATTTATTTGTCGTGGTAGATTACTACAGTCGATACGTAGAAGTTGATGTCATGAAGAAAACAACTAGCGACAGGATTGTGAAAAGTCTTCACAGGATGTTTGCGACACATGGATTACCATTACAAATAGTGACAGATAATGGACCACAGTTCATAAGTAGTGAATTCAAGGATTTCATGGAACAGGAGGACATTGAGCATAGGAAAGTTACACCCCTATGGCCTCAAGCTAATGGTGAAGTGGATAGGCAAAACAGATCTATACTTAAACGACTGAAAATTGCACAGATAGAGAAGAGGAATTGGCATGATGAACTCTCAGACTACTTAACGATGTACAGAACGACTCCGCATTCCACTACAGGAATTAGCCCGTCGGAAATGCTATTCAAACGGAAGATTCGTACAAGATTACCCATGTTAGACACCATGTTATTTGAACCAGACGATATGGACCAGGAAGTCCGTGACCATGATGCAGAGAAGAAAGGTTCTTCAAAATACAACGCCGATATGACTCGTCAAGCTAGGAAGAGTGAAATTACAGAGGGAGACGCAGTTCTTTTGAAACAACGTGCAGAAAATAAACTTTCACCGACCTTTCAAAGTGAACCATACGAGGTTGTGTCGAAGAAAGGAAACAGCGTTACCATACAAAGAGATGGAGTCTGTTATAAGCGCAATGTAACACATGTTAAGAAGTACGAGGAATGTGATACTCGCGATAAAGAACCGTGTGAGAATTCGAATTCCAATGAGGATGTAACTGAACAGAGTAATGATCGCGTACCCGACATTGCGAAATCGCGTCCCAATAGAGCAGTGAAACTACCTAGCAGATTTGATGACTTTGTGATGATTTAAGTGATTATATGGTCAATGTACTTTGTGTTCATTTGAAATTGAAAGTTTTCTGATATATTTAATTTGGCATAAGATAATGCTTTGAACTGCGAAAGGCCTTAACATGCTAATTATAGATTACACACTGTAATTTTTCTTAAGGACTCGTACAGTTATTTTCTGTTTAGCAAGTTCGATAACTGCAAAGACTTATTACGTTTATAAGAAAAGTTCCAATAACAGTGTATTCATAAATGAAATTATTTGAAATATTAATGTAAAGTTAATTCTGAAGAAGGGAGGAATGTAGTGTTTGTACAATTTATTAGTAATAGCAATCCGGAATTTATGAGGTCGATCATACTGTTATTTGATTTGTACTGTTAGATGTCGACCGGGAGTAGTTAATAAAAGCACATGTTTTGGAAATAGTGTTTTCTCTGAAAGTGAAGTGCATAGCGGGTTATCCGGAGAGAGACCCCAGGCATCACAGTTCCGGAGCTGGTATCTTGAGGCTGCTAATCCCTGGTACCGGTATATGGGTTGTAAATCCCTGGTACCAGTATACGGGTTGTCAATCCCACTTCTGACACCAATTTGTCACGGATTTACGAGCTGTCTGATAACTTTGGCAATTCACTTCCAATCAGACAAAAGAATGATAAGTTTTTTATAGTCAGGATCTTTAATGGAAAAATATCATAGACAATAATTGGTGTTCCCTTGTAAGCTGGGGTGTTCTCGCCACACGTGCCTGGCCATCCATACGTTGCATGAAATTCCCGTTCTTGGCCAACACGCACTACACGCTCTGCATCACACTAACTGCAGAACCAGAGGGACAGAGGACCTGTTTTGAACACATACATAATTTGATTATGTTTTCACTCGTGTACACTGTTTAGCGTTACACTACACAAATACACAATATTAGCATATTTACAGATAATACTTTGGACATGCCATATATATAAGACATTACTACACTGTCTATTGAAAAGACTACACAAATACACAAAAGGTAAATGCATTGCTATGCATTTACATACAACGTAGGAAGTATAACTTAAGACCGAAATACTTCACTATACAATGAACACCAGTTTCTGTCAATACCATCCTGACATGAAAAATACATGAAACTAAAACACCGAGAAACTCCCATATTTGCACGTTATAGGACGGTTAAAGTAGAATAAAACTGACAAACTATTGAAAAGTAAATAAAACACCTTACCTCAGAAAAGTTTGATCATAGTGTCCATGCCTATGTCATGTAGCGTAAATTTGCTGATAAATAAGCATAGAAGTATTAAAGCATTTTTGCTTGACCGCCGTGTCGAGAGTGAATCTCGCACGGACTAGGACTGGCGGTTTAAATGTCCAGTCAGCTGAGGCTTCATTTAGGGAACAGTAAAAATGAGGCTCCCCACAGGAGTTGGGAGTGTTCGATGTGTACAAAATGAAACATCTATTTACAAGGAATGATAAAATAAAGGAGATTTAATGTGACACACAGTCCATACTTTTGCTACCCTTCATGATAAAGATTTTGAGACAAATCAAAGTGCACGTGGTGGCATTGTTAGTAGAATGTCATAGTCCAAGGTTGGGCTTACACATCCTTATAGAATAGATATCAGCCTCCAAGGACGAAAATCCTATAGGATTGTAAATCCTACAAAAATCCTATTGTAATCCTATGGGATACAAATCCTAATATTCCCGTAATTTTCAGTAGGATAATTAATCTTATATAAAGTGTGCTTGGAAAAAAAACCCTTCTATATAGTACGTTGGTATGATAAAATGCTCCATGTATTTAATATCACATAGGAGTACTAAAGAAAAGATAATGCCAATCGAAACATTGTAAATATCTATTATTTTATTCTGTGTGATATATGTACATGTATGAATTTTGCTAATCATCAAAGTAAATCGTCCAAATCGAAGCACCTCCTCCTCCGCGATTTTGTCCATATATGAAGAACCTGAATTCTTATCGATATGACTAAACATGTTTATAAAGAGAACCATCGATATGACTAAACATGTTTATAGAGAACCAAAAACATGACGTATTCCACCAGATATTTTTTATCCGACTTATATTGAATCAACTCACAAAATATACTGCAACATTGACTAAAAATACCCCCTCCCTCCGAAAAAAAAATCTGCTTGCGATATGAAGCCCCACACATATATATATATATATATATATATATATATATATATATATATATCAGTTACATAGCACCATTTTCTCTATTGGTCGATCTTCAAAGTCGTCATGGAGAGGGGGGTGGGGACAGAACTTATTTTATCTCCAAACATATTCCCCCAACCTCCAATTTCTGAATTCGTGGTGATGTAGATAATGGCGCACTATTGTGCGTACCTTAAAAAATTCCATACTTCGATTTCTGAAATCGGAAAGGGGAATTCAATAATTTGATTTCATTCACAGCATCAAACTAAAAGTTTTTCCATTCCCTTGCATTATAAAAACGTGCGTGTGTGTGTGTGTGTGTGTAGGGGGGGGGGGGGGTTTACCAAATTCATCTGTAGGTGCATATACATATAACAGAAAATGGTGATTGTTAAACAAGAGGACGGTAACAAAATCATTATCTCTAGATTCATCAAGGTGTGCAATTATATCATATAACAGATCAACATTTAAAGTAAACTGCAGATATTATTAATATGAACTACACTGACTGATTTAATAAGTGATTGTTCGTTAATAGGGTCAGTGTTAAGTTCAACACAGCCTAATATCAACAATTGATCTTTAACAGTATGAAAATAATGAAGGTTTATGATACATGCATAACAAATTGAAAAATAACATTCCCAAATTCCATGGCATCCAATTAGAAATTTACTTTTAGAATGAATTAAACGTATCGTGAACATTTCCAAACTCAATCACTTACAAGTTTCGTGAACTTTACCAAACTCAGTTGTTTACAAGTATCGTGAACTTTTCAACTCAGTCATTTACAAGTATCGTGAACTTTTCCAAACTCGGTTATTTACAAGTATTGTGAACTTTTCCAACTCGGTTATTTACAAGTATTGTGAACTTTTACAAACTCAGTTATTTACAAGTATCGTGAACTTTTCCAAACTCAGTTATTTACAAGTATCGTGAACTTTTCCAACTCAGACACTTTAAACGACATGGATGAAAGAACAGGTACTGGATCATAACCAATTCTACCCAGAGTTACACTCCAATATACCATTTTACCCCGTACGAGTTTTCACTATGAGCTAACCATAGCAGGTCAAACACTGTTGATAGCACGCCCCTTTGACAAGTTTCCCGGCTTCATTGACTATACCTGACCGTCTATGAGCTTCATTGATGAACATTTGTATTGGTTTCGTTCATGTCATTTAATGTATGTCAGTTACTTTTCCACGAAAATACATTTACGAAATAAATTGTACAATAATGTCATGCGAGGGTTGGGTACCATTTGATGAGACAGCTAGTCTTTCGACTCTGTCTGGTTGGATGTATATTGTTCAAGGACCTATCCGGCATTTTCCAATGAAATTCCGAGAAAAAGTAATTAGGGTATGTTACCATGTCTGGTTTAGAGTTACCATATTAGGGTAGTTCTGTGCGTAAAATTGTAAATTGACATTGCCATTACTGTAGTACAAGAGAAGTTTTTAGGACACAAGGGTATCGAAACTGGCATCCTTACAAGTTATATGATCGAACCACTGAGCTTCTAAGGCTGACCCAAGGGGATCCGGGTTGTTAGGAAAGACCCTCAGTACCCCTTGCTTGTCGTAAACAATCCTACATAACAAAATCGACGCTTAGAACGGTTTTTGCCAAGTTTGGATGAAATTGGACCAGTATTTCTGGAGAAGATGAAAACAACGGGCAACGGAAAATTTTGATCAGAAAAGCTCACCTAGCCCTTCGGCTCAGGTTAGCTACACAGAGAAGATAAAATTAAGAAATCTTTCTGAATATTTTCACAGTTTCAATAGGACTCATAGAATGTACTATGTACCTGACATAGTCATGTCTGTTGTAAGATGCAGATTTCCTTGTGATGAAGAGGAATGCAGGAAACACTACACCAGAGACAATCTGTATCACAGCATGTCGTCAATGAGGAGAAGGAAATATCTATCTAGGATTATTCAATCATATCCATCTTAACAAAAGTGATATTTTCTTGTAACTATTTCTATTTCTTTCTCTATTTCTGTTTTATATATGGCAGCTGCGAACGACACGTTCTTAGTCTACATTACACTTGTTTAACCGTCATGCATTGAAATTGGTGCTCTAATTCAATTCACATTTTATGAATAAGCATTACAGCGTCAATCCATACAGAACAAGATGTCAACTACAATACCAAGTGCACTTTTTCTTTTAATAGAAAAGTTACAACTTTAAAATACTAACCGACTCCGTATCAAATGATAAAATGGTGGGGGGGGGGGGGTAATGACCGGCTCAACAATACATACAAGCTGTTCTGCTAACCCCGTATCTAATAATAACGAAGAGTGGGGATTTATACCTCATAAATCTTTTTCATTATCCTCTGTTGGTCACTGGACTGGCTACACAGAATGCTATGTTATAGTTATAGAAATGAAGAAACAAATTTAAAATAAATGGTATCATGTACAATTACCAAAAAAATCACATTAAAGTTAATGTAATCAATTACTAGAACGTGTTTTACGCTGTATCTGTGTATGTGTTTACAGACATTTTCGCTTTTTCATAAAGGCATTTATATTCACGTGCCATTTTACTTATTTCCAGAAATCCAAAAATCTCGACGTTCAATTTTTCACCATCATCGTTCAAGAAAGGCCTATTCACAGGATAAAATTTTCCCTTTCAGTGAACTGAAAGGTGATTGAATGATAACTGAATAATCACTGAAAAGTACTTTATAATCCCCTTATCATTAAGCTCACTGAATGGCAGGAACATATCAGTGACTATTCCATCAGGTTTCAGTGATCATTCAGTGAGTTTTCAGTGACCATTCATAGGTTTAATACCTAGTTTTTTATATTTCCCTGAATATTAAGCCAGGAATCTTTCTGCAATTGTTTACGTACATTATGCAGGTACTTATTTCCGAGTCTATTCTTGTTTTTTTCACTAATTGTTTTGTTGCTTCAATGATATATGCATATTTCATTAAGCAGTTTGTACTTCTCTAGTAACATATTAATGACCATCATGAATTTTTCTCATCTACATTCATGTAACTTTCAATATGCAGTCATACACACAACCTCAGTATTCATTTCGTGAATGTACAATAAAATCCTTGTTAACGATTTGTTGGTTTCACTGTTCATACAAATGACTTTCATAGATTATCTAACTATGCTGCGTGACAAATCAAAACTAATATACGGAGTGAAATGTCAAACAATATTTATTTTTGACTAGAGCAAAGCATTTTTCACCTTTATCAAACATAGCTAAAACAGAGTAATGTAACTGAAAAGTTAAGTTCATTTGCGTCGTATTCTGTATTCAGACTCTTCTGACAAAACGTAGGTTGGTATCACTCACTCCTTCGATTTCGCTTTGGACATACCCAGTAATCAGCCGTCATCCAGTGCACACAACGAAGACGATTTTAAAAGATTATTTAATTTTTGCATTTTTACTTTATATCCATCAGTGTACCGTCCGAAAGCCTGATAATGTAGAATTCACCATGTTTTAAGGCAATGGCATGCTTTATATATACTCTGCAAAAAAAGAAACGCATAATGGATTTTTTAAGATTTTAGTAGATGTATTTTGGATTATGATTTTACAATAAAAAATGTAGATATTCACTAGAAATGTTTCAATTGAAAAAAATTACAGTCCAAACCTTAGATATTGGTGAAAAAAAAGTCAGATCATCACAGTTAAGAACACTTCCTGTCACGTTTAAGTTAGTACCGTGTATGACCACCTCGAGCTGCCAACACAGTTCTGCATCTCCTTGGCATAGAGTCAATCAATGTTCTTACGTTATTGCGTGGAATTGTTCGCCATTCCTGTTGTAACATTTGGCGGAGTTGATCGAGGGTCTGAGGCGGAGGTTGGCGCAGGCGCACACGTTTATCCAGTTGGTCCCATAAGTGTTCAATCGGATTCAAATCCGGTGATTTGGAAGGCCATGGTAGCACATTAATGTTGTTCTGCTGAAGGTAGTCAATTGTTAAGCGGGCTGTGTGAGGCCTAGCATTGTCATGTTGGAATAACTCCCTCTGTCGGTCAATTACGCGCATAAGGTGAGGTTGGAGAATTTCGTCTCTGTACCTTTGAGCCGTTAAATTGTCCGGGACATGTACCAGTTCTGTTTTACGGTCATTAGAGATCGCCGCCCACATCATGACGCTACCTCCACCGAAGCTATCCACTTCTTGGACACACGAGGAAGAGAAACGTTCATTCCTGCGCCGGTATACACGGATTCTTCCATCACGTTTCTGTAGCAGAAAACGGGACTCATCGCTGAACCAGATTCTACGCCAGTTGCGGAATGTCCAGCCCCTCAATCTGTTGCACCATCGGACTCTTTCTCGTCTGTGTAACGGTGTCAAAACTGCTCCAAAATACGGTCTTCTGGGTCTAATGCCATATTGTCGAAGTCGGTTGCGGACTGTCTGCGGGCTGATTCTTCTCAATCCAGGTATTCCGACTGCAGTAGCTGTTGCAGCAACGGTTCGATTCCGTAGATGAAAGACCCGGATGTAGCGATCTTGTCCAGGAGTCGTAATGCGAGGTCGCCCACTCCTCGGTCGGTCATTAGTAGAGCCAGTCTGCTGGAATCTGTTCCACAGCCGAGAAATTGTGCTCTGATTTACGTTTTCAGTTCGTGCAATCTCACTTTGGGATACTCCGACCTGGAGACGGCCAATGACGATATTTCGAGTAGCAGGGTCCAACCTTGGCATGGCAGCATTTTAACGTTATGATGAATTCAAGCTTCAAACTTCGTCCTTTTATACGCTTTAATGTAGTGGTTGAATTAAGCACAAAGTTCTCGTGAAAAACGTAAGCCAAATTCCATGGCGATAGAGGTGATGTGCAATTTTAGAGAGTCGCCGAGCTAATTTGGCAGAGAGCCAAATCAAATGAACAGACCTTTAAAGTTTCATACTTACCTGTAAAAAATCAATTACTCAATTGACCATTTCAGTTTACCTGGTAAAATACATAATTTGCATTTTTAAAATTTCAAAAGGGCTATGCGTTTCTTTTTTTGCAGAGTATACTTATACTAAGGCCAAAACATATTTTTTACAACTGGAAATGCACACAAGTATATATAATTTTACAAATTTATTTCAATGGAACTCAGGGGAATTGGGGAATGCCCTCCCCCTCTTACTTATGTATATATCCTTTATTTACATGCTTACTCAAACACACCTAACTTGTAATGTAATAATGAGGATGAGCAAGGTAACAGACGCTACAGTTCGTCAAATGTTGCTGTGGTATGCAGTATAAAAATAGTATGATGACTTGTCTAGAATAAAAAAAAAATATATACCATTACTGATGCGCACTTCGAGAAATAAATGTCTCTTCAGTAATGTTTAAGTGAAAACAAATGTTGGAAATCCAAAATAAGAACAAACTTGGTACAGCTGAATGTGATAAATAGTCAATGGACAGTCACAAGACAAACATTCAGGTTGACGCTTCAATTTTTAAATGACTGATACGGATATATTATAATTTTGTAATGTTGTTTCTGTTCAACGTTACATGGATTGTTTACATTGTTTTGAATAGAATAAACTTTACTTGCGTCGTAGAAATCCCAGTAGATTTGCCAAAGAGAACGTATATATAGTTTTATGAAATATCTTAGACCTTAAAGTGTAGAATATATTACTGAAGTGCATTTTTTTTTACTCCTTTGGTGTTGCCATAGATACCAATACGGAACTTGACTATTATAGCTTCTTTACTTAAAAGATAGTGCTTGTTTAAAACATCGAAAATGAATATTGATAATCCATATATATGTTTGTTCATTGCAGATAAGATAGTCTGAGAATATATTAAAATGTTTGTGATTGAAAAATCAGCATACTCAAAAGAAAGTTGAATAACGTCTGCTTCCGCGCTATATATAGTTCCCTCATTCCGAAGTCGTGTATCCCAGAGAAGTGTCCATAGATCATTGTCTTCCTACAATCCTTCGCCAAGTGGTACCATGTCTCCTGATGGATTCATCGTCTTCCCACAATCCTCCACAAAGTGATTTCATATTTCCTGATTGAGTCATCTTCTAGAAAAATCTTCAATCACAGGTGACAGTCGCCGGATAGCTGAAAAATTGCTTAGGCGACTATAAATAAAACACACAAACAAAAAAACAAACAAATCAATCACAGGTGGCAGGGCAACCAGTGTCTGAACTCCAAAATGCCACAATTAATCAATGCCCATCTTGCTCAAATTTACAACGCGCGAAGACACATTATTAGACCTACATTTGCTAAACCCTTCCATTCCTATCAACCCCGTGGGGACCAGGGTTAGAATAGATCCTCAGTACCCCTTGCTTGTCATAAGAAGCGATTAAATGGGGGTGTTTCTTAGCATGAGACCGCAAAACCGAGGCCCCTTTTCACAGTAGGTGTGGCACGATAAAAATCCAGACTTGCTCAAATGCCATAAGCGCAGAGCATAGGCCTAAATGTTGCAGCCCGTCATCGGCAAGAGTTACGTTTCCATGAGTGGAAAATTCTCAAGCTGGACATAAAACAATATATACTGGACCAAAAAAGTTAAAGATCATAATTTTGACCTCAAAAAGTTTTATTAACCAAATAATTATTTTGACAAATTTTAACATGTATAGTTTCTCCAATGTGTCCTTAACACAATAGATTTACCTGGTTTCATATTGACGTCATAAGTGCACGATCTTTTCGCCCAAACACAAA
Organism: Ostrea denselamellosa; assembly: GCA_024699665.1. Lineage (NCBI taxonomy): Eukaryota > Metazoa > Mollusca > Bivalvia > Ostreida > Ostreidae > Ostrea > Ostrea denselamellosa. Next base: position 14,970,415 of record JAMZEH010000018.1, read on the forward strand.
CAAGGGGTCAAAATCAAAGTGTGACAACGTGTATATTGAAATTGAAAAAATGTTATTTTCATTTTATTGTGGGTATTTATTGCTCTAATCGACTCTTAGGTGAACAATTATTGACATTAAAAGCCATGAGGCGCCATTTAACTGCTCTGGAAGCTGGTCAGGCAGTAGGTATGCTTCAAGCTGGCCAAGTCCAGAGAACTGTCTCTAGACATTTTAATGTGTCCCAAAGTGTGATTTCAAGGTTGTGGAATCGTTTTAGGCAGATAGGTAATGTTTCTGAGAGACCGAGATCAGGTCTACCAAGGTCCACAACCGCTCGCCAGGATCGCTATATGTCACTTATGGCTCGTAGACACAGGTTTCAGAGTACTGTCCAACTCAATACTGACTTTCATGCAGCAAGTGGGGTGCGCATAACACCACAAACTCTCATACAGAGACTTCATGCTGCTACAATCCCTGAAACGTTCTACTTTCCCATTTTTCCGTTCGTTCAGAGTTCGTTCACCGTTCGTTTAGCGTTCGTTCACCGTTCGTTCACCGTTTTCCGTTCACAAAGCGTTCTCCGTTTATCGTTCTCCGTTTTCCGTTTATCGTTTACCGTTTTCTGTTTATCGTTCACCGTTTTCTGTTTATCGTTCTCCGTTTATCGTTCACCGTTTTCCGTTCATCGTTCACCGTTTTCCGTTCTCCGTTTATCGTTCACTGTTCTCCGTTTTCCGTTCATATTTCCTCATTTTCTTTCGAAACATCAATGAGAAAGGACACACATTATTGTGAGATATGAAGCGAAAAGGAGGCAGAAAACTGTCCTATCATATCAGGAATTTAATTCTGAAATACAAACGTTTATCATTTTCAACACTGAAAATTCAAAGAAAATTACAGGACTCGCATCAATTTGTCACATCGAGACAAGTAATTCGAAATTTCATAAATCGCTATGAGAGGACAGGATCCTTAATGCTATATTCATAATTACCTGCAGAAAATGCATTTTCCAGAGTACTCTGTTTATGTAACACAAAACACTTATATCCAGGGGTCCGTGTTTGCCCATCTCTCGGAACTGTATTTTCTTTTGGCATTTACTGTTTGTTGCTTAGTCGTTACATTCTTACCAGCTTTCCATCCAAGGAACTTATTAGAAATATTCTGAGTAAAGAGATCATTTTGCTATTATCGTTTTCCGTTTTCCGTTTATCGTTCTCCGTTTATCGTTCACCGTTCTCCGTTTATCGTTCACCGTTCTGCGTTTATCGTTCATCGTTTCCCGTTTATCGTTCACCGTTTTCCGTTCTCCGTTCACTTTCCGTTTAGCGTTCGTTCACCGTTCGTTTAGAGTTCGTTCACCGTTCGTTCAGCGTTCGTTCACCGTTCGTTCACCGTTCAAGTGGGAAAGTACAACGTTTCAGGGACTGTAACCTTCGGACTCATCAACCTGCTGTTTCCTCCCATTTTGAGGAGAAGACATCGTGTAGCACGATTCAACTGGGCTCAAAATCACATAAACTGGCAACTGCGTCATTGAACGCCTGTTCTTTTCACAGACGAGTCACAGTTCTGCGTGGACTTTCATAACGGTCGTAGGCGTGTATGGCGCATGCGTGGAGAGCGGTACGCTGATTGCTGTGTAGCAGAGCATGATCGTTTTGGAGGTGGCTCTGTGATGATTTGGGCCGGAATCAGTATTGGTGGATGTACTGACTTGCACGTAATTAATGGCAATCTTACCGGTGCAATTTACAGGGACGAGATACTGCATCCAATGGTGAGACCTTATGATGGAGCTATAGGCAACGACTTTGTGTTAATGGATGATAATGCTCGTCCCCACAGAGCACGTATAGTGACAGACTACCTTGCTACAGAGACAATTGAACGTATGGATTGGCCGAGTTGTTCTCCGGATTTAAATCCAATAGAACATGCCTGGGACATGTTGCAGCAAGCTGTTTCCAGACGCCCTGTGCTTCCGACAAACCGCCAGGAGCTTACATTAGCTTTACAGCAGGAATGGGCAAGGTTGCCACAAAGTGCGTTCCGCAGGCTCATCAGAAATATGCAGAGGCGTTGTCGTGCCGTTATACAGGCTCAGCGTGGACATACACCCTATTGATATTGCCTTTATAAAGATTCAATCATTTGTAATGAAATTTGTTATTGTTGCTCATACCGATTTTCAATTTTTTTTTTGGGGGGGGGGTTACCTGACAATGGTTGCTCTGGTTGCTTAACGTATTGATGAATTTGTAAAACAGGTTTAAAATGTATTGTTCGATTGTCGTTGAACATTTTAAGTATATATTTAACATAATTTATTTGGTTTTGTTATGAATAAAATAATTCTGAAATCATGATCCTTAACTTTTTTTGTCCAGTATATATATATATATATATATATATATATATATATATATATATAATGACGCCAGATGTGTAAAGGGATTTACGTCAACATCTGGGAATCCTACTTATACTCGACGCAACCTTACAAAGGATGAAATTCTCCATAATCATCCTTCAATTTTAAATATTTTCGACATTCGTAAGAATCAGGATCAATTACCTTACTTTTATTGGATTACGAAATTACATAAAAATCCATATAAATAAAGATATACTCTGCAAAAAAAGAAACGCATAGCCCTTTTGAAATTTTAAAAATGCAAATTATGTATTTTACCAGGTAAACTGAAATGGTCAATTGAGTAATTGATTTTTTACAGGTAAGTATGAAACTTTAAAGGTCTGTTCATTTGATTTGGCTCTCTGCCAAATTAGCTCGGCGACTCTCTGAAATTGCACATCACCTCTATCGCCATGGAATTTGGCTTACATTTTTCACGAGAACTTTGTGCTTAATTCAACCACTACATTAAAGCGTATAAAAGGACGAAGTTTGAAGCTTGAATTCATCATAACGTTAAAATGCTGCCATGCCAAGGTTGGACCCTGCTACTCGAAATATCGTCATTGGCCGTCTCCAAGCCGGAGTATCCCAAAGTGAGATTGCACGAACTGAAAACGTAAATCAGAGCACAATTTCTCGGCTGTGGAACAGATTCCAGCAGACTGTCTCTACTAATGACCGACCGAGGAGTGGGAGACCTCGCATTACGACTCCTGGACAAGATCGCTACATCCGGGTCTTTCATCTACGGAATCGAACCGTTGCTGCAACAGCTACTACAGTCGGAATACCTGGATTGAGAAGAATCAGCTCGCAGACAGTCCGCAACCGACTTCGACAATATGGCATTAGACCCAGAAGACCGTATTTTGGAGCAGTTTTGACACCGTTACACAGACGAGAAAGAGTCCGATGGTGCAACAGATTGAGGGGCTGGACATTCCGCAACTGGCGTAGAATCTGGTTCAGCGATGAGTCCCGTTTTCTGCTACAGAAACGTGATGGAAGAATCCGTGTATACCGGCGCAGGAATGAACGTTTCTCTTCCTCGTGTGTCCAAGAAGTGGATAGCTTCGGTGGAGGTAGCGTCATGATGTGGGCGGCGATCTCTAATGACCGTAAAACAGAACTGGTACATGTCCCGGACAATTTAACGGCTCAAAGGTACAGAGACGAAATTCTCCAACCTCACCTTATGCGCGTAAATGACTGACAGAGGGAGTTATTCCAACATGACAATGCAAGGTCTCACACAGCCCGCTTAACAATTGACTACCTTCAGCAGAACAACATTAATGTGCTACCATGGCCTTCCAAATCACCGGATTTGAATCCGATTGAACACTTATGGGACCAACTGGATAAACGTGTGCGCCTGCGCCAACCTCCGCCTCAGACCCTCGATCAGCTCCGTCAAATGTTACAACAGGAATGGCGAACAATTCCACGCAATAACGTAAGAACATTGATTGACTCTATGCCAAGGAGATGCAGAACTGTGTTGGCAGCTCGAGGTGGTCATACACGGTACTAACTTAAACGTGACAGGAAGTGTTCTTAACTGTGATGATCTGACTTTTTTTTCACCAATATCTAAGGTTTGGACTGTAATTTTTTTCAATTGAAACAATTCTAGTGAATATCTACATTTTTTATTGTAAAATCATCATCCAAAATACATCTACTAAAATCTTAAAAAATCCATTATGCGTTTCTTTTTTTGCAGAGTATATATTGCTGGTCCCAGTAAGTGCTCTACCAAGCCTTTATCTTTATTACTAGCAAAACTGCTAACAGCTATTAAAGAGTTACTTCAGAGATACTGTTCCACTACATATTCCAAAAGTGGTGTCAGTCAGATGTGGATTCTCAAAAACCCTAAGGAACTTTTGGAAAATCTAAAGTCTCAGAATTTTTCTAAAATTGACAGCATCAAAACGTATGATTTCTCCACACTTTATACAACAATTCCTCACGATAAATTAAAATCTAGACTTTTTCAGATAATAGATCATTGCTTTTTGAACAAAAATGGCACTCGAAAATACAATTTTCTAGTGATTGGAAAACAAGGTATATATTTTGTCAGACACCACTCCGATAGCCCGCACAAGTACTCTGAAGCTGACATTAAAAGTATGCTTGGCTTTCTTGTAGATAACATTTACGTAGTGTTTCGAATCCAAGTCTTTCAACAATCCATTGGCATTCCAATGGGCACTAATTGTGCTCCCTTATTGGGAAATTTATTTGTATATTCTTATGAAGCGGAATTTGTTCAGAAACTATTACAGGATAAAAACAAAAAACTTGCCGTGTCCTTCAACCATACATATAGATACGTCTTATCAATCAACAATCAACATTTTCATAATTATGTCCATTTGATATATCCCGATGAACTCGAAATAAAGGACACTACAGAATCTGACGTCTCTGCTTCATATTTCGATATTTTACTTAGTATTGACTCTAATGACAGACTGACAACTACATTATATGACAAGCGTAATGACTTCAACTTTGCAATCATCAACTTTCCATATTTATTTAGTGATATACCACTTTCGCCTGCTTATGGTGTGTATATCTCCCAGTTGATTCGATACGCGAGAGCATGCCATACGTATGAGAATTTTTAAAGCGAGGTCAACTACCGACAAAACAATTGTATAACGAATCTCGTTTGAAGTCATCATTTTGCAAATTTTACGGTCGCTATAATGACCTTGTTTGCGATCACAAAGTGTCTCTGGGATATATGGTGAATGATTTGTTTCATACCCTTTGTTAGACTGTCATTTTTCATACTAACTTTGACTACGGATAATCCCGTTTACCTAATTTCGACGAAGGGCTCACGGCTGGTGTGACAGGCCAGCAGAGGATGCTTACTCCTCCATCGCACCTGATCCTACCTTCGCTTTGTCGGAGGTTCGTGTTGCCGTACACACGAACTTGTATATGTCTTGGAGATTTATGATTACGATTTACACATTGTTTACTTCGCCATTCGATATATAGAATAAAAATGTCAGTAACAAGTTTCATGACACAATTAACTAATCGTTCTATATTTTATATCAAGTATGTAAGAAAATGTTGGAATTACCTGTTTTGATTTGAAAACAGAATCCCGTTCATTTTTCTTCTCAATATCACGAACTGAAATACAAGAGTCCGAATGTTTTCAAATAAAATTATCATAATGAAAAATCATTTTCTTTAAAAAAAAAAACAGTCGCGCAGATTTTGTTCCTGAAACTCATTATGTCTGTTCTTCTGACGTCCGTACTGTGTATGGAATTTCTCACCAGATTAAGAGCTTCCTCTGTAGACACATCGACAGCAACATATACTGGACAGAACCTAGAGCCATACAGTATATTGATGTGTTTGGCGTATAAACAATATGCTGGCAATTGATGACACAACAATTAATTCAGATTCGCATTTTTTTGAAACACAGCATGTTGAATTCCTTTATCCTGTTGATACAAGATGGTGTCTGTATTTGAAAATAGCATATTGAATTGAAACAGCATAATACTGGCGTATTACTGCACATACCCCCACAAACCATCATTTGAATGGAAAATGATCGTACAGTTTTTTTATTGGTACACTTTTACAGATGTTTATTCTTCTCTCGAGATGCGAATATTTTTCTGTCGGTTTAGTTCTTTTGTCAGAAAGAAAGCATGACAATGTCCGGGGTGCTGACATTCTGAAACATACATAAAGGCAGTATAAGGACCTTTAAAAGTGACGATGTACTCTTAAAAACTAGGCTGGTTGGCTAAAACAGTCAACTATGGTTTTCTATTGGACTCAAGTAAGAATTGTGTTTCCAAATCTACACTGTACTCTAAACGTGGTACTAGGAGATTTCCTTTTGCATGTACACTATTCAATTTTAGCAATCGAAATAACCATAATGCTTGAGCACTTTTTTTGCGTATGAATGAAATAAACTTAATCAGGAACTATACCTCTACGATTATTTCATTGTAGAACATCCTAGACGGGTCTGCTGATGTAAGAAATACAAAATATAGGCTTCGGGAAACACGGATCCCTGGATATACCAGAAGTGGAGTCATGTGCAAAGGAGGAGTAATCATACCCTGTCACACCCACCGTGATGCTATATATTGATCATGGAGTAGTTAAAAAATGATTCCAAAAATATTTTGTTGTGGCTTTGACTAACTCGATAATTCACGCTAGAGAAAATTAACTGAAGCCTACATCAGGAATAGTATACATCAATGTAGTAATGGTAGATCAAATGTTTAGTCCATGTGGTATTTTTAATCATAAATAACACAATGTAAACAACCAAGTATAACTTGCCACGTAACTAAAGTTCTTCATGCATATTGGTATTCAGGTGAGGCCAGTTTACTTATTATTTATGTAGTCATCGAGAGTCTAAACAAAATATTTTTGAGAAAGGGAATTCAGTGGACGCATGCAACTTGAGAAACGAAATTATAATTTCGTTTGGTATGTGCATAAAATGTCGTAAATCTATATTCTACTCACTGTTCACATTTAATTATAAATGAATATCATATGTATATTCCACATTTGCAAACATGAGTTCTTACAAGTTTTTCTCTTTTATCATGAAAAGTAGCATTACAAAGATAGTGAACAACTTTATTAAAGGAATAAAAATAAACATCCGTTCTGCAAATGTATGGGACGGGGGATGGGGTAGATAATGGAGGGGATGTGTAGCACTAAGATACCTTTAGTATATATGACAATATTTAAAAATTTCATACAACTATGTAGGTCTACAGAAAATTCTAAATAATGTAAAATCACAAGCCTGCGTGTGTCCCTCACGGACAAGTATATGTTTTATATGTAAGTATGATATATCTTTCTCGTGACCCACATATAGTCGCGAAACTACATCTGATGAGACTAGAGGTGAGTTATTTTGATTCTATTAGAATAGAGTGTCAGTTTATTAAAAGGTGTATCATCCTTTATTACAATATAAATTTTAGAACATCGGTATTCTATGCATTGAAACACACCAATTTAGATTTCACATTGTCTGACACAGTATCCGTAATGGTTGTTATTTGTGAAAATATCAATAATGTGATCTCTTTTATACCTCACCTGTAGGATCAGTGCAGCTCGGAATGGGCTTCAAGTCAACAAGTTAAACGGAAATTGTGTCAGATTAATCTTTATAAAATGCGTGAACAATAACTAAATGTAAGGCTACGATAACTAACAGTATTCAATTTCTTATTTTCTATAGAAAATACAAATCAAAGACGGACCCCTGGTCATACCAGAGGTGGGATCAGATGCCTAGGAGGAGTAAGCATACCCTGTCGACCGGTCACACCCGCCGTGAGCCATACATCCCGATCAGGTAAACGGAGAGATCCGTAGTCAGAATCAGTTTGCCAAGAACGGCCTAACAATTGGTATGAAACACGTCAGACAGCATTCGACCTTCCAGCGTGTTATATTGGCAAACTAGACCATTATAACGACCATAAAATGTTTGAAATGCTGACTTTAGGTGAGATTTTATAAAACCCTGTAACATCAACATTGTCAATAGCAGAACAAGAAATATTAGTGCAATCAGTGAAAGTCTAAAAAGTCAAATGTACACTGCAGAATACAGACATCTTAGGCACCAGATCTCACCTCTGGTATGTTCAGGAGTTCTATTTTCTATAGAAATTGATAGATTGGGTACTGTTTCTTACCTTATCCTTTTCATGCAGTATATTATTCTTCAATGACTCACTTAAACCGTCTACTATTGTGATGCTACATTCTCAAAGAGGTAAGTTAGGAATACTTAAACATTTAAACTACATAAAGGCCATTAGTTTATCAAAACCCTTTTATGTTTATGGATGAATAGGCACCTGTTCATCACTCCTATCCTTGAACAAAATACAAAACTGAAAATCAAATTCAAGAACTGGAGTGGTCCGTACAATCATCTGATTTGAACAACATAGAAATAGTTTGGCTGGTAATTGCCAAAAATTATGATAATAACAATAAAACCTTCAGAGTTATATTTGCACAATGCAATCTGTTCATGAACTGTATAAGAATATTCTGGAAGACAATTTGGACTTGATTCACAGTAATTATGTACAGATTTGATTCAAAGTGCCTGGGGCGACGGCACGGAGTATTAAGATAAGACATTTTTTATTTATTCCATTGGTTATTGCTAGATGTAATATGATTATTTACATTTCTGCATCTAAAAATAATTTGTTCTGTCAGTTGACACTCCAGAAAATGTTTACCGTTAAGCGTTCTCAATAAACAAAATGGCCGTCATTGCCCGTGCGAATGCTTATTCACACAATCTGCATATTACAAATTAAACTAATTCGTCGTAAAATGTCCGTGTCATAAATGTTATATGTGGATTTAAAATTTAACAAAATAAATTTTCAACTGACGAATAAAATCTATTTTCATTAATAAAATTGTTATGCATTAATCTTTCTTATTTGGAATTCAAACTACGATTCTGTTGGATTATTATTTCTTCAACTGACATAAACAATTAAACATCCTGGGAAAACATCCGGCAGTGGTATGGAGCTGTAAGGCAGTTGTGAAATTCAGAGTCAAACTTTGACTCCCCCAAACCGATATATGGTGGGTATATACTGTACGCAAAACTGTGAGATGTATAGCATGACTTTTTGACTTTTGTTAAGTAGAGGACATGGGTCATTACCCTTAACGTAATTGGCAAAACTAACCTATAGAAAATGAAATGAAAGTGCAAAGAATATAAATACATAATCCCCAATTATTCTAACTTCAGAAAAGGAACAATACTTACATCAATCAATTGCGCTGGTTCACTGACAGCTGCTAAATTTAAGCATATGGAATGAGAGTGCCAAACCCCCAGATTGTTTACACCGGATATAGTTTACCCAAGAAAGAGCGGAGGTAAAAACGAGTAGATATTACATGATTGGTGGAAATGAGGCATGATATAATTTTTATTTGAAAGCAAAAATGTCATGGATTGAAATAAATAATGGGCTAAGGAAGTATTGCAGAGAATGTATTTTTGGCACAGGAAATTATAAGGGTAGGTAATAATTTTTAAAGTAGTGGCATTTAAGTGCGGAACTGCAATAGGTTGTAAAGGAGCCAAATTTTGAGTTATAAAAGCAACGGGACCCTATATATTTTTTGTGAATTTTAATCAGTGCTTGGAATGAACTTTCATGTGAGGCAAAGTATTTCTTTGAAATCACTATAGAAAAATAGCGAGAGGGCCATAGGTTTTTATAGAGTTCTATGGGAAAATAATTGGTACTCTTTTCCCTATAGAGACCCTATTTCTGACTTGTCACGTGACTTAAAAGTAAAAAGCAGTAATTCTTACAGGTATATTTGACAGATGGATGACTTCTTTCAACAACTGAAATTAAAATTGGACCAAAAAAGTGAGGGAGCAGGGGGACAGGGGGGTGACTGTATCATTTGGAAGGGTGCAGTTGCAAGTAGTGGATATGGGGTGATGAAAGTGACATGGCCAGATGAGGGTAGGAAGCTGGAAAAGGTGCACCGTGTGGCTCTTATGGTAGAGATGCGCCTGACAAAGTCACAGTTCCCAGGTGGATACCTGGAGGTTAGCCATCTCTGCCATAAGAAGCTATGTGTTAACCCAGTGCACCTAGTGATTGAGGCTCATGCCACTAACTTGGAGAGGATGCATTGTTTCCGTCAGGGGATTTGTTGTGAGACACACCTACCAAATTGCATCATTTAATGTAATTGTTTAAGAAAATTAGAAATGCTATTGATTTGGCTTTGAATAATTATGCTCAGGATCTCCAATTTTTTTGGCTCGGGCTCGAAATTCGCCCAACATAACATTTTTCTGGTACTTCGCTTCTTCTTGATGCTTCTCATAAAGTTTATATAATTTTTTTCGTTTAGCAACTCTTTTAAGTTTGTGGGCTGGCAATTTTTGATAAGATTTGCTAGATTCATATTCTTTTTGTACTTTATTTAGGGTTTTGTCCACTGAACCACCAGTGGGAATGGCAGCACCTACCCCTGCACACAGATCTCGAATAGAGTTTGCCGGACCATTATTAGAAGAGTGGACAGCACTGTGCACCCGACCTGAGAAGTTTCATGTAAAGGTTACATTACGAGGCAGTGATCGTCGCAGGGTTCGATTAAAGCTTTCAACTTTTTGAGAGTTGCTGTTTTTGATCGTCTTGGCCAGGACAGCTGGAGACAACCTTTTTGAGATGCAAGCATGGAGCAAGTCCTCATTCTCAGGTGAACAGGTTATTTTAAAATGGTCACTTAGATATGTACTTTTTCTTACCCAGTTACTTTTTATCCCCCCTTTGTACACCAGAGAGTGTTTTCTGCATGATGCATGATCACCCATATAGCAATACACTATAGCAAGTTTGGCATATGAGAGTTTGTTTTTCATTTTGTCAGCATCTCCTGCAAAGACCTTGCTGGCTTGATTGATCTCGGCCGTGCATCTGTCGACTGCATCTAGGGCAAGATTGTGCAGAAGTTTGATTCTTTCAGCCTTGTTTCTTCCAGGCATGATTTGTGCCAGCTTTTCGTCTCTCTTGATAGACTTTCTTATGCTCTCGGACAAATGATGAGTGTCGATGTAATGAAATGGCTGTTTTTTCCGAAGCCCATCCTGGTACAGGGAATGTGCCGCTCGACCAGCTGCACTGTCCGGGTCGGTGGTTACCTCCTGTACCTCGAGGCCAGTCTCACTGAGGAGTTCTGCCATTCCCTCCGTAGCTCAGGTGAACTCATCCCCTATGGTGTGATGCATTGGAAGGTTTGCCCCACATACCCCAGGACTACAGCAGTGGTCAACAGTGCCCTCATCAAGTAAATGGCCATGTTTTGCTCAGATTTTATTTTTTGTCACCACTTTTATTATTTGGTGTTTTGTGGTGACATTGTCTACAAAAGAATACACAGTTTGTGTCGCCGGCTGGAAAGGCGTCTCGCCCACCTCTGAGTACAGGGGGTTATTGTACATACCATCACTCTGAACAGAGATGGTATGTGGGGACTCGTTTCCCCTGAGGGTGTTGACGTCCACCAGCTGGTGACACCTTCGACTCATATCCTCCTCATTTATGTTCTCAATTTTGCCCAGTACTCTATTGCTGGACTTTTGTAGGGACTTGCGTGAAGGGGCAGGAGTGTTGGTAGAAAGAAGAATTTTCCTTAGCCCATCATTTCCTAAAGGGGTTTGACTTAGGCCAACTTGCACACCGTAGTTTACAGTGGCAGCCTTTTTCCCTGGGGATTTGGTCTCTACCTCCTCACACAAATTGTACATGCCAGACAGGAACTGACACTGTGCACATTTGATCCTCATTCGGGTGGCAAGACCACGCCTCTCCTCTGTGTCCAAGTCCCATGTTAATGTTCCATTACAGTCTGGCCGACCCTGCTTATGGAGGAGGAACACTTCATTAAACATGGCTGCAGTCTTGCCAAGGTGTAACAGCCTGTGCGAGTCCTGGTTTGCCCTAAGAAGAATAGTCAAAGTATTCATTTCTCTTACATAAAGTATTGAGTGCAAAGAGTACGCTGGCAGTTACTTCCCTTAGACTAGCTGACTTATCATGCAGCACTTACTAATGACATAATGTTAAACAATGTTGTTCAAATACCTCCAAATTGGTATTTAGTTAGATGCACGAGTTATAACTGTTTGTATCATGCCTTAGTTTACATATAACTGCATGTATTTACATTTAGATGTGGATTTCTTGAAATGCACTCTCTGGGAAGCTATATTTTTCATATAATGTGATGTAACATATAACAAGCTGGTTTTTTGGCCAAAATTATCTTGAAAATTTCATGCATAATTATTAACTTTCATAAAATTTTACTACCTGTCTGACATTTGGACATCCCAGCAGTCATTTCGACTTTTACTCTCCAGCTTCCTGGGCCTTAAGAGATGGTGACACCCTGGCCGCAGCAGCATTTCCCGTCTCTCGGAAGCTGACGGAGGGTCCCTCACTACCTGATCCATCTCAGGAGACAGTCTCTTATATGGAGCAGGTACAGTTTTCACTTTTTCTGTCTGCACACCCTTATTATAAGGCATAGATTTGACTTGAAAACCCTGGGTATTGCCCTTCTTAACCTTTGGCATATTGGGATACTCTCTGTTTTCCAATTTCAAATTGCAGAATTTTTCAGATTAATTGGTGCTGTTCAATGCAAAAGAGTCTAAGCTTTGATGATGCAGTAAAATGCTGGAGTGATTCTTATCTAAGATCTTTGTACACAGAAAAGATGGGGAGGCACTGGTCATGTCCCTAATGTCCTCGTGCAATGGGGCGGTTAAAGTTATCTCACCTACATCAGCAGCAAGGACAACATATCAAGAACCACTAGATTTACTAGATTCCTACATGCTATCTCTTTCTTAATCTCACAGAAATTTGGTGGTTAGACTTCTGTGAAATTACATATTTAGCAGTTTTCCATAATTTTTCACCAATTTGGTGGGTCCTCCTTGAAATCAGGGTAGAATCTACCCTTATGAAGAAATTGTCAATATGATGCCTTGAAATAATTTCACACATGAGGAAAAACGAAAACATGTAAGTTTCATAGCATTTTATTTATTACAATGAAAAATCAGATCACAATATCATCCAAATTGCCAGAGTCTTTTGTTCCTGAGAATGTCGCTGTCCAAAGATGGTGCAGCTCATTTACATGGTGACAAATCTCATGACACTGAACTTCCAGGTCTCAAATTTCACACATGTACACTGGTAGGTATGATGTATATAAAAAATACAAATTTGCCTAATTCTGAGGTAGGTAACAATGAAAGTATAGGAATGAGAGTGCCAAACCCCCAGATTGTTTACACCGGATATAGTTTACCCAAGAAAGAGCGGAGGTAAAAACGAGTAGATATTACATGATTGGTGGAAATGAGGCATGATATAATTTTTATTTGAAAGCAAAAATGTCATGGATTGAAATAAATAATGGGCTAAGGAAGTATTGCAGAGAATGTATTTTTGGCACAGGAAATTATAAGGGTAGGTAATAATTTTTAAAGTAGTGGCATTTAAGTGCGGAACTGCAATAGGTTGTAAAGGAGCCAAATTTTGAGTTATAAAAGCAACGGGACCCTATATATTTTTTGTGAATTTTAATCAGTGCTTGGAATGAACTTTCATGTGAGGCAAAGTATTTCTTTGAAATCACTATAGAAAAATAGCGAGAGGGCCATAGGTTTATATAGAGTTCTATGGGAAAATAATTGATACTCTTTTCCCATATCACATGCACTCCAAGATGGCGAGTGTATTTCTAGCGATAACACACTCTACCTGTTGTTTATGCATAGATTTCAAGATGGTGGATTTGCGTTACTACGATGAAATAAGTGACACTTCTTTGGGCTCTCTGAAAATAATAAAACTTGAATAAATAATATAATAGCCCTGGCTATTGTTCTAAATTGTTTATTTTTAAATTTTTATAAATAGTTTTTTCTTCTAGAAACTTGAAAGATGTAATCTATCTCTTTTTACAGTGCAAGTCATCGACAAATTGTCTTTAAAATACGAACGCCGTGCTTTAACTTTTGTGAACCAGATCATTTAATCTATGAAATCTAATAGTTTATAAGAGGATGTGGATTTCTATAATGCTATATCCTTTACATGTCAAAACTGGAGTAATTTATTTAGAATTCAAATTACTGTATTTAATTATTTTTTCCATCTGCTTTCTGTACAATTACATGTTGCCACTTGTAGTGTTCATTGATGCATTTAGTATGATCGGATACCATTAACAGCTGACATATTCGTCCACCTTCTCATTGACATACCTGCAATACATACATAGCCCCCAAATCTAATGCCCTTGCCTTGGCATATTTCTTTATTGCTACATAAGGATTATCAATAGTTAAGGAGTATTGATTACTGCTCAGACGAGAGACAGCGTTTCCGGAGTAAACACCTTTCTATTTACAGTTTAAATGACAGACTTTTCCCCTTTGTCAGTCATAATAAATTCAAATTCTGAAACAATCTCACCTTCAAATTTTGATAGGTAAATATAATACTTTGAATGTTATCCATTGAATACTAAAATTATTCTGAAACAAAGTGAATGGCGTTTGTACCACTTCACAGTTCTAAAAGATATCAATCATTTCATCTTAATGACGGGTAGTCAGCCATTTTGAAATCTATAAATAAACAGCAGGTACATTCGCCATCTTGAATGTTACCGATATACACAATTATATTCCGAAGTGTTTAAAGAGTTATCGCTCTTTGCCTACAGGGGTCGTTGATGACGTCCGCCATTACTGTGCTGATAAACAAAATGCCGTATGAGAGAAGTGGAGGGCGAAATTGTATTGTTTTTGGCTGTAGCAACAATCAACGAAAATTTCTTTTCCGTCATATGCCTTGGAATTTATCAAATAATCTAGTAAATCTTCATAAACAAGATGGGGCCAATGTTTTATGTCATTTGTCTTCCATCCCGTATCTGAATCGTGTGGTGGATCTGAAAATTTGAACATCTCTTGACAATTTTTGCTTTTAGAATAAAAGATTGCACTCTTTAATACCAATATTTCTGAAATTTATTAGTTTTGAATTCCAAGAAAAAATGGAGAAAAAAAAAAAAAACAAAAAAAAAAAAAAAAACAACTAAAAAACAAAAACAAAAAACAAAAAAAACAAAAACAAAAAAAAAACAAAAAAAACAAACCGATACACAGAATGTAATATCTCTGCTTAATCCTACTAGATTTTTTACAATGAAAAAAAAAATTAGATAGGGTCTACCTGATATTGTGTCCCCCCCCCCCCCCAACTCGGTGGATCTCGTTGTAATACACTATCAAAATTGAATAATAACTAGCAATAAAGATTCAATCCATATAGCTGTTTTACGGACAAATTATACGATTGGACATCTAAATTAACAACAAAAACAACAACAGAAATGCTGAAATTGAAAAAAAAAATCCGAAGGAAAAAAAATAATAAGATAACAAATAGTCAGATCCAACACATCTTCCGTTGAAAATTCCACGATCCATCGCTAATTTTATTACTTCATACATTGCTTTATATTGAAATGAATTTGTAATGTCTCAAGTCGTCTTTACGAGTTTCTTTTTACTTCGTGATTTATTATGCAAAAACACTGGGAACTGAAAGTTGGGCGGATCGCGGATTTAACTAAAATTATGGTAAAAATAAGATTAAAACGTAAAAACCACGAAATATTATGAATGTAACATATGTTAAAATCTTACTGTGACTCTTCTTATCCATCGTGTTCTCAGACAAATATTGAAAATAGATGAAAATATCGATGAACACCAGTTCTTGCTTAGCTTTGTTTACAATGATATCAGCACAGTGATGGCGTGCGGTCACATGATCAAAATATGTCAGCCCCCAATTATGACGTAATATAATTGTGTATAGCACTACATATTCGCGTAAGTATTGTTTCACTTTATTGGAGTCAGAAAAACAGCATTCGTGTTGACGTGTTTATACTTTATGTTTCAGATCGCACTAATTGTGGTTATTATCAACGATTAATGTGAGAATGATATCAAAATAGGTTGTGAAAATTGAAAAAGGATAGAGAAATATATCACATTTTCATGCACCATTTCTTAAATTCGTCGTCTTGGTTTTCTCTGTTTATAAAATACGGTATAAGTATTCATTATAACGTGTTAGTTTTTTAATATATAATATATCAACACAAAGGATGTTGAATACAATATGATGCTAAAGAATATAAATGATTTTATTGAACCTGAAAATACAAAATTTTTCACACAAAAAAAATCAAGACGTAGGACTTTTTCATACTTTATACAATCATTCATAACGATAAATTAAAGACTAGACTTTTTGACATCATAAAGAGTTCTTCTTCGACAAAAATGGAAAACGAAAATGTTGATATCTAGTGATTAGTCATTCAAATCATATTTTGTTAAACACCACCCTGATTCAATGCAGAGATTCTCTGAAGATGATATGAAAAAGATGCTGTCATTTCTCACTGACGACATATTCGTATCCTTGGTGATCAGGTCTTTCCGACAATCTGTTAAAAATAACTTGGGCACGAATTGTGCTCATTTGTTACATGGCCTCTTTTTATTTTCTAATGAGGCAGAATTTATTTAAAACGTTCTACATGAGAACAATAAGAAAATATCTGGATATGCCCTTCAACTCGACATTTAAATATATATACGACGTTTTGTCCGTAATAATTATTTATATTCCTATGCCAGATTGATGTATCCCAGTGACCTCCAAAATGAAAGGCACCACAGAATTTTCTACATTTGCTTTGTATTTAGATTTTTAATTGAATGCAGCAATCAAAGGCAAACTAATAACTCAACGTTGTGACAAACGGGATGATTTCAGCTTTTTCATCCTCAACTTCCCATATTTATGCAGCAGTGCTCCAGCATCACCAACTATAGGTGGAGTACCACAGATTTATACCTATATTTAGCACTCAGGGCCATAGCAGTGAGCGGTCGTTGACGTACCAACGCCTGAGGTGAAACGTAACCTACTTTTCAAGATCATATTCGAAAAATCCCCGATTCTCATTTCTAAATGATGAGTGTTTTGGGAGGAGCAATCACTACCTATGTTGACGTCTTAGCTTTGACGCGGCCATGAAACGAGAGGGGCTCGAACTGATAATCTCCCGGTTACGAAGCAAACGTACCAACCACCAAGTTACTGCGAATGGTCCTCTGTGCATAAACACTTTTATTCAAGGAAGGCTACTGACAAACAAGTTAATGATACAGAGGTTTTAACAATCTAGTTTAAAAGTCAGCATTTCGCAAATCCATTGGTTCTTATAACGATGCAGTTTGTCAATACAGCCTGTCAGTGGATCAAATGTTACTTGACTTTTTAGATTGTTAGACATATTTGACTTGAGGGTTACTGAAAAGACAGTATTTTATCGAAATGTGCATCTGGTGCATCAAAAATGGTACTGTTAATGATTTACACACACACACACACACACACACACACACACACACACACAGATATATATATATATATATATATATATATATATATATATATATATATATATCGCTTTCCATGTTGTTTATAAAATAAAATACAGACGGAAAATAATGACAATAAAATATTACAAATTATGTAAAAGCTTGGACTGATATGAAGCTTATCTTTGTACTTCTTATAACGTCTTTCTTCGGATCCAACTGCCGACAAAAGTTCAGGTTGAAGATAAAAATTGAATGATACAGAGTGGCTGATCTTTAGAAATACAGGAGATCTCATCTTGAAATTAAGAAAATAATTTATTTTGATGGCACCCTTACAGCTAACTACTGATAGTTCCGTTGACTGAGCTTAACCCATTATCAGTTGTTCATCAACAGGCGTAAAACTTCCCATCCATAGCAGAAATTTACCACATGTCAGAAATCGGTTGTACTATACTACAAACGAGATACCATATAATGGGTAGACAGAAGTGAAAAATGAAAAAAAGTTTTGTTATTGAAACGCAATTTAGTTAAGGGCCTCTATAGTAAAACGTTTTTGAACTTGGGTGTGAAATTCCACCTTAACTTCACAAGTATGAGTACAATACTTACTGATCATCACCAAAAGATACTATCGTTATGTTGACAGCGACGGACCTACCATAAATTCCACTCATGCTAATTCCCCGTGACGTCAGCTGAATATGATGTAACACATTATTTTTTTGACATGAAGAGACTCTTCTAATAAACTTAAGTTCGGGTGTATGGGGGTTAAACTCTGAACATTTATTGATATAACCAAAAGGAAATAAAAATCACTTATCTGAAGAGTGCTGGGAGCAAATGTATATTCAAACTAATCATGATATCATATTTAACAACAAATCGACAGTCGCCGAAGTAAAAGGGCTTGAGCATATTCCTATTAATAGCATACCATTAATACAGAGGTCAGAAGGAGTTCCAAATACTTTTCAAGCGCATAAATATATCTAGAAAAAATATCCAAAAAATTGTATTCCTGGTTGGAGCAGATAAACCCGAACTTTAGCATTGTTTATGCACAAACAGATTATTTATGCAAATGAATCCGTTTGAAAACGCACCACTGGTTCACATTAAGGGCGATTTGTTGTTCGCAATGGAATATGAAATGTATATCACTTTCCCGCACACACACACACACACACACACACACACACACACACACACACACATATATATATATATATATATATATATATATAACTCTGACTCCACTCACAAGTACTCTGAAATTGATATTAAAAAGATAAAGTTCCTCATCGACAATATTTTCGTAGTCATTGGTGTTCAGGACTTCCAACAGTCTGTTGGAATTGCCATGGGGCACGAATTGTGCTCCTTTATTAGCGGACCTATTTTTATATTGTTACGAATATTCGAAAGCTTATTCAAAAGCTTCTACACGAGAAGAAAAAAAATTCTTGTTGTGGCCTTCAATTTGACATTTAGATATATCAACGACGTTTTGTCTATTAACAATTTTCATTTCCATTCATATGTCGATTCGATATATACCAGTGAGCTTGAAATAAAAGACACCGCAGAGTCTTCCACTTCTGCTTCGTACTTAGATATTTTACTGAAAATAGATGCCGGTGGCAAACTAACAACTCAACTTTATGACAAAAGGGATGATTTCAATTTCTCCATCGTCAACTACCCTTATTTATGGAAGTATTCCATCATCACCTACATATGGTGGTTATATATCCAAACTGATTCGATATGTAGGAGCTTGTTCTAATTATGATCAGGTTTTGAATCGAGGCGAGCTACTCACAAAGAAATTGATGTTATAGGGGTTTGTACAGTCTCGTTTAAAGTCGGCATTTCGCAAATCAAATTTTATGGTCGTTATAACGATCTAGTTTGCCAGTACAACTTACCATTAAGTCAAATCTGTCGGATGTGTTTCATACCAATTGTTAAGCCGTTCTTGGCACACTGATTCTGACTACGGACTGCTCCGTTTAACTGCTCGAAAAATAGCGCTCACGGCAGGTGTGACCGGTCGACAAGGGATACGTACTCCTCCTACACACCTGATCCCACCTTTGGTATGACCAGGGGTCCGTGTATGCCATCTCTCTGATTTGTATTTTCTCTAGTAATGCAGATTCCACTTCATTCAAATCATGTCATATTCCAGAAGTGGTATTAATCAGATGTGGATTCTCAAAAGAACTCTATTGAACTTTTGTAAAATCTAAAGTCTCAGGATTATTCTGAAATTGACAGCATCAAAACGTATCATTTCTCCACACTTTATACAACAATTCCTTACGATAAATTAAAATCTAGACTTTTTCAGGTAATAGATAATTGGTTTTTGAACAAATATAACACTCGAAAATACAAATTTCTACTGATTGGAAAACAAGGTATATATTTTGTTAGACATCACTCCGATAGCCCGCACAAATATTCTGAAGAAGACATTAAGAGTATGCTTGGCTTTTTTGTAGATAACATTCATGTAGCGTTTTGAAACCATGTGTTCCAACAATCCATTGGCATTCTCATGGGCACTAATTTTGCTCCCTTATTGACAGACTTATTTTTATATTCATATGAAGTGAAATTTCTTCATAAACTGTTACACGATAAAAACAAAACAAAAAAAAAAACCAAAAAAAAAAAAAACCTTCAACCATATATATAGATATATCGATGAAGTCTTATCAATCAAAATAATTTTCATAATTATGTCCATTTGATATATCCCGATGAACTCGAAATACATGACGCTACAGAATCAGACGTGTCTGTTTCATATTTGGATATTTTACTTAATATTGACTGACAACTACATTATATGACAAGAGTAATGAAATCAAATTTGCAATCATCAACTTTCCATATCTAAATAGTAATATACCACTTTCGCCTGCTTATGATGTGTAAATCACCCAGCTGATTCGATACGCGAGAGCATGCCATACGTATGAGAATGTTTTAAAGCGAGATCAACAACTGACAAAAAAGTTAATGTTGCAGGGTTATAACGAATATGGTTTGAAGTCATCATTTCGCAAATTTTACGGTCGCTATGATGACCTTGTTTGCGATTACAAAGTGTCCTGGGACATATGTTGAATGATTTGTTTCATACCCTTTGATAGACTGTCATTTTTATACTAACTTTGACTACGGGTAATCCCGTATACCTAATTTCGATTAAGGGCTCACGGCGGGTGTGACCGGTCAGCAGGGGATGCTTACTCCTCCATGGCACCTGATCCTACTTTCGCTTTGTCGGAGGTCCGCGTTGCCCTAGCCTCGAACTTGTATATGTTTTGGGATTTATGATTACGATTAACACATTGTTAACTTCACCATTCGATATATTGAGAGAAATAGATACCATTTACAGGTGATAATCGATTATTGCTACATAAATATCGAGTTTATGAAATTTGCGAGATGCCGACTTTAAACAAAAATGTTGAATCCCTGTAACATCCGCTTGTTTGTCAGTAACCTGCTTATCGAATAAGTTGAGATACATAAACACCATATGTCGATGCTAATTGGAATACTGCAGCATGAATATGGGATGTTAACGTTGGATAAGCTGAAGTCATTACCGTTTGTCAATAACATTTATATTAAAATATTTAAGCACGAACCAGATGTTGGAGAATATACGGTGTCTTTCATTTCAAGTTAACAGGAATATATCGAATCGACATATGGAAATGTGCGGGGACCTCCGTGACCGAGTGGTTAGAGCATCGGGCTCAAAATCACAAAGCCTCTCACCTCTGTCGGCGCATGTTCGAATCTCGGCCACGGCGTTGTGTGTGCAAGTTTGCCAGTTTACTTCCGGAAGGTCGGTGGTCTCTTCCCAGGTGCATTGTATCTGGGTTCTCTCCTCCACCAACAAAAACTGGACGCCACCGGATAACTGAAAAATTGTTGAGTGTGTCCGAAAGCAATAAATAATCAATCAATCATATGGCAATGTTATTGTTAATAGACGAAACATCGTCGATATATCTAATTGTCAAATTGAAGGCCACAGCAAGAAATTTTTACTTCTCGTGTAGAAGTGTTGGAATAACCTTTGCCTCATCAGAATACAAAAGCAGATCATCAAACAAAGGAACCCGATTTCTGCCCAAGGGAATTCCAACAGACTGATCATTACAAAACATGATCCCATGTGGATCCGCTTTAGAATAGGTCCTAGGTCTTGCTTGTTGTAAGAGTCGTCTAAATGGGCGGTCGTTCAGATGAGACCGCCAACACCGAGATCCCGTGTCACAGCTGGTGTGGCACGAAAACATATACCTCCCTGCTTCAGGGTCATAATACCGTAAGCGCAAAGCATAGATCTAAATAGTGCAGCCCACCACCGGCAATGTTGATGCCTCAATATGAATGAAAAATACTCGAGTGGGACATTAGTATATACAACCAACCAAAAACCAAGATTAGGAAGATATTGTCAATGAGGAACTCTAGCATCTTTTTAATAATAGCTACAGAATAATTACGCGTAGAAGCAAAGTAATTGAGTGACTGATCACTAGATATGAATACTTCCTTTTTCGAGTTTTGTTGATAGAACATCTGTCTATGATGTCACAAAGTCTAGACTTAACTTATCATAACGATTGTTCATCTAAGGTGATGCAAAATCATAATAGTTGGGGTTGTTGATTGAGAAATGTTTTGTGATTTCATATTGAGTAAACGTTCATCAGATTTTTTTTTTAGAATCCACATCTGATTTACACTAATGCTGGCATATGCTGTGGTATAATACATTTGAAGTTTCTCCTTCACATTTGCTAATACTATCGCGAGGAACAAAGATAGTGGTTTCGTAGAACATATTACATTATCCAGCAATGTGTCTTGTTTTAAGGGTTTTGTGGAATTTAGGCATGCAGTATAATTACGTTAGCTCATACTCATCCCTTCCATTGAAGGGATTTTAAATGTGTTTAAAACTGAAGTCAGATAATGCCACCTTTTAAAAAGACAGTATATGCCAATATTTGAATACCTCAACAATTCAGCTTTAGGGTATGCATTTTATAATGCCACCAAATACTGTGCAGGTATTGTATTCAGTTTTTGACACTTACTTTTCAATTATCATTTTATTAGTGTAATTATTATAAATGCACAAATGTCATGTAATCAGTTTCAGAAATTATGTTACATTTAAATTTAATCAATGAAACAATTGTTTGTCCTCAACAAACCTTTCCTGCGTTTTAGGAGCATATATATTGCTGGCACACTCAGTGACTGATATTGATACGAGTGATACTTCTAATCGAGGTTTTTTTCAGATGATGTATCATAGTAATAGAGGATCTTCTTGAAGGGGATATGTGTAAATAAAAAACATCCCTGTTTGGTAAGTTGAAATGTTCATTTTTTTTATTTTTGAACAGAAAAGAGAATACATACAGAGTTAAACTATAAGATAAATACATTCTATATATTTACACAGCCCTATAAAATAAACTGAGTGCATATACATGTATGCATGTAATACATTTACAACGCACTATAAACACATCATATATACAAACATGAATGTAATACATTCATATAGCAACATAAACTTTATCTTCATACATATAAAGAGTAACATAAGATAGAAAAAAATCAATACACAGCGCTGTGAGTTTGACAAGTTCATATGGTATGTGTCGTTAATGATTCATGATGTTATATATATATATATATATATATATATATATATATATATATATATGAAGAACAAACAATCAAAATTCATCTTTGATTAATCTCATATATACCGGTCATAACAAGATGTTCTAGTGTAGTTATTGAACAGTGACCAATCTCATAATTCCTTTAAAAGAAATATAAGGGAAAGGTAAATACGGTGCACTGAATATACAAAAGGTGGAATCAGAGGCCTGGGAGAATTTATGTTTCATCATGTCTTATTGCTCATACAGCTGTGTCATTTTCAATAAGTCTGTTTTCATATTAAACAAATGTACATACAAACATACGATAGGACCCATGAAAACGATAAAAATACACTTGTGCATAGAGAATTCAACTTATTATATAAGTTTCATATATGAGACATACTTTTCAAACTTCATGGTTTGTTTATACTCGTTGTCGTTGAATAGAAAAATGCAATTCATACTTCATTTGACTGAATATCATATAAGAGATTGCTTCGAGGAAATCTCTTAATATACAATCACTCAACATATCAGTTGACAAACCTGACAGGAAGTTTTTTTTCTATTTAACCAATAAAATGTATTTTGCTGTTCATATTGGAGATATATCAATTACCAGCATTGTAGGAATTAGACTTATACGCGAGGGAAATTTTCCCATGAAATTCTGAATAGTTGTGTCGGCGTTCTTTAATACAGATTTAAGATCAAATGATATTCTGTTGTCAATGTGGTATCCATTCCACATATATGATAGTAGTTTGAATGCTGTCTGACCAATTGTTTCATACCAATTGGTAGACCGTTCTTTACAACTTGATATTGGCTAAGGATTACTTCTTTACATGATCAAGTTAAAAGACTTGAGGTGGATGAGTCCAGTCAAGAGGGATGTTTACTCCAGATTTGATCTATGGTATGCCCAGGGCCTGTGTTTGTCCTTTAAATTTCATATTCATAGGAATCACGGGACTGATCACTGTTCGTTTGTATCTTCTTTCACGAAAAAAAATGCTTCATGCTTCTGTTTGAAAGACATTACGAATAATTGCAAAATGAACTAGAAAACTTTTCATTGGATTTTAAAGTTAGAAAACTATTCATTTTCCAAAACTTAATATTCTTCAATCAAAACACTTACTCTTCATATATAGAGTATTGTGTAAAATGCTATGATGTTCAAAACAATGTTAGAAATTTTCGGAAAAAATAAGATATTGGGAAAGTGTCATACCCTTGATGACTAATACAGAACATTCACCGTTACAACATAACGATCCCCATTTGCTCAAAGATATGTGTTTGGATGTCATTCCTATTGCTAATGAAGCATAGTGTAAAACGTATAACAAACCTCACAACGGTAAATATTATACTGGAAAGATTGTTCCTGCGAAGACGATATCTGATATCAAATCCAACAAAGAAGATCATCACTCATATGAAAAGGATAGATACCATCCATATCAAAGAAGATGAAGACCAGCAAAAATACTCACAAGTAAATCGAGATCAAATAGCATACGACATATGTATTATGGGCATATACGAAGAATTTCACTGCCAATCAAGATACATTCACCTAATCGTCATTTCAAATAAGCTCTGACTTGAGCTAATGTATAATTGAGAACAATCTCTTAATCTTGTAAATTAAACGTTTTTAAAATAATACATAAATTTGAACGTTGTGCTTCGTTGATGAAGTTATTACCCATCATTCAAATATGTCTTTTCCACCTCTATAGACCACAGGGATATTTTTAAGGTTCATGTTTATAGTTCTTGAATCAAAGGAATTTAATTTTGATAACTGGACTTTAGAGTAAAAATGCAGCGATGGTCAAAGAAATGTTGTAGAAAGCTGTCGGAATGTTATATTTGGGACCTCATTATCACACAATTATTGGATATATAGAACATTCACAGTTACAAGCTAATAATCTCCACATGCACAAGACTATGTGTTTGATATTGTTTGTATTCCTAATGAAGTGTGGTGTAAAACGCATGACAGACTTCCAAACGGCAAATACTGTCCTGATGAGATTGTCCCTGCTAAGAGGACATTTGATATCAAAGCCAACCAAGAAGAATATCATCCATCTAGGAGAAGATTAAGAGACTGGCAAAAATACTCACACGGAAATCAAGGTCACGTCGTGTGCTCTACTGAGGGCAAAGATTGGGGACTTTACGTGTGACCGAGGTATATTATTATTTGTTATCTTTATTTTAATTTTTATTATTCTACATTCGTATAGCGCTTTATTTAATCAAGACAATTGACTTTAAAATATAAACTAAGAGTTGGCAAATACATGATGTATAGGTTTTTTTTTTAAATCAATATCACTGTTTACATAAATATTGAATTGCAGATTAAATGCTAGTCTGTAAAGATATGTTTTAGGTTTATTTTTATTTTTACTAAAGAACATTCTACACAGAGATGCGGCCGGAGGCAATGTTACAGGGTCGACTTTCTCCTTATAGTTTAGTAAAGGCTTTAGAAAGAATAACGAATCCGTAGAATGTAGCGGTCGCCGAGAACTGTGGACTGGAACTAGTTCCTGGATGTATGTTGGAGCAATTCTGGTAGATCTTTGATATATATAATAGGGTTTTACATTTCGTTTGATTAAAAGGCTAAGATAACTAACAGTATTCAATCTCGTATTTCCTATAGAAAATACAAATCAGAGAGATGGGCAAACATGGACCCTGATCATACCAGAGGTGGGATCAGGTGCCTAGGAGGAGTAAGCATTCCCTGTCGACCTGTCACTCCTGCCGTGAGCCATATATTCCGATCACGTAAACGGAGCAATCCGTAGTAAGAAACAGTGTGCCAAGAACGGCCTAACAATTGGTATGAAACATATCAGACATCATTTGACTTAATGGTAAGTTGTACTGGCAAACTAGATGGTTATAACGACCATAAAATTTACGAAATGCTGACTTTAGAAGAGACTGTACAAACTCCTGTAATTTGAGCTTATTTGTCAGTAATCCGCCTCGATGTCTCACGTAACGAGTTAAGTGATATTAGAATTGGTGAAATATGTTCATATTTTTGTGAAAGTGTCACTAGCCTGGCAGCAGAAATCATAGATTCGACCAATATAAATATACAACGTCTTAAAATTAAGTATGATTAGGAAGTATTAGTTACCTAGCAAATTCAAAATTCTTTAAAACAATACATAAGTTGTATATCGTGCTTTGTCGGCCATGTTATTAATCAACATGCACATATGTCATATTAACCTGTATAAATCACAGAAGTATTTGAAATATCGGTTTTCTTATTATTCATATCTTTACTTCTTGACTTGGAATAAATCACTTTTGACATTGGTTTTGTAGTAACAATGTTACGATGTTCAAAGGAATTATAGAAAATGTCGGGAAAAGAAGATGTTGAGATTTCTATTGATGAAACAGCTAAGATAACTACTAGTACTCAATCTCCCAATTCCTATAGAAAATACAAATTATAGAGATGATTTATATTGATAATGTCGATGCTTTTGAAACTGTTTAAGAAATTATTTTTGTATAAAATTGCATGTATCAACCGGAAAGACCTGTGATAGTTTTTGAAATAAAGTATTATTATTATTATTATTACAGTTGGTGTTGGACCCCGTGGGGCACCGGGTTGTTACAATAGATCCTCAGTACCCCTAGCTTCTCGTAAGAGGCGACTAAATGGGACGATCCTTCGGATGAGACCGCAAAATCCGACGCCCCGTGTCACAGCAGGTGTGGCACGTAAAATATCCTTTCCTGCTCAAAGGCCATACGCCCCGACCATAGGTCTAAATTTGCAGCCCTTCATCGGCAATGGTGGCATCTCCATATGAGTGAAAGATTCTTGAACGGGACGTTAAACAATATTTAATCAATCAACATACAGTTGATGTTTTTACAGAACATTCAAAGTTACAACGTAACGATCCCAAATCATGTATCCTTTGAATTCCTAATGAAATTTGGTGTAAAACGCATGGCAAACTTTGAAACGGCAAATGCTGTTCAGAAGAGATGAGATGCTAAGAAGACATTTGACATCAAAGTCAGCCAGGAAGATTTCTATCCACACAAGAGAAAGAAGACTAAGACTGGCAAAAATACCCACAAGCAAACCAAGATCAACTGTATTACGACATATTGGGCAAAGATGTAGGAATTTATTTGAGATCAAGGCATGTCCCCGAATTCGTCCTTTCAAATGCACATTGAATCGAACTAACGCATACCTGGACGATATTTGTTATCGAGCATATTCAAAAGCCTTTAAAAGAATACAAGAAGTTGAAAGTCATCCTCCCTCAATCATGTTATAACCCTCCATGCCCATTCATCTAATTAACCTATATAGATCGCAGGGATGTTTAAAATGTCTTTTTTTATGATTCACATTTATTTGCTGATTATCAAGCAATATTAAATCTTGGTTTTAGTATGTCATTGCCTTATATTTTTGTTATGCCTTCATTGAATACTGCTTATTCACTTAATGTTCGAACTCATTAATTATTGAATATTGGTTTTCAAGGGTATATTAATGGGATGCATCAGAAATATGACTGTACAACGTATTTTCTATCCATACTTAATTGATTGATTGTTGTTTTCTGCCGCACGTAACACTTTTTCAGTTATTTGGTAGCGTCATTTTTTGCGACCTGTAAACCTAAGAAATCTTGACAGATGTACAATAACAGTACTACAGTGTTATGCCTGAAAAAAGATATCCTTTACAGACGCTGAATTAATTAAAACCAAGGTCAGCATATTCTTATCTCAAAAAAAAATATAAATAAATAAATAGAACGCCTGCTGTAATGCATGGCTGGATGTTCCATGGACCTGCTGTGTGAATGTATACTCTTATCACTTTGTGTTCCATGATTCCAAGGGATCCGGGTTGTTAGAATAGACAGACAGTACCCCTTGCTTGTAAGAGGCGACTAAATGGGACGGTACTTCGGATGAGACAGCAAAAAGCGAGGCCCCGTGTCAAGATAAAGATCCCTCCCTGCTTAAAGGCCATAAGTGCCGAGCACATATCTAAATTTTGCAGCCCATCACTGGCAATCTCCATATGATTGAAAATTTCTCGAGCGGGACGTTAAACAATATATAATCAATTAATCCAAGGATGTGCTTGTATACATTTATACAGTACTAGTAGACTTGTATCTAGGGCTTGCAATACTAAATCATTTGACTAATTTTTTATATTCAAAAACAGTGATGTAAAATCCTAACACACCGGAGTAATTATATCGAACTAATCAAAATCTACGGACTTCAAATTTTTCTTAAATACTTTTGTATACGTTTGTTGAATGAAATAATATTTCTGTAAGAGCAATAACATCAGGGTTAATTTCAAACATGGACCATTTCTAGACAGCAGTCAAAATTAAGGATATAATCAATATTTTGTAATCATGGAAGGCCTTTCAGTGTCTTTGCTTTCGAACCTCAATATTCCCTATGCTCATGACGTTTTAAAGTAAGGCCATTTTGGTGCAGTTCTTGACCTGTATGAAAAAAAATCTCTACCGCTGTACCATTTATATTGTGATCAACAAATATATATTGGTAAAGTGGAATTGTAAATTAAAAGGAATTGGTGTTATACCGGAAAAGAGGAATGATAAAAAGGTTAATAATAGCCCGTACATGTCATCAGAGGGATATCATTTAAGATACAGTGATGGAGTTAAACAGAAACATCATATGGGGTTAGAAAACGTGTGACATGTAATACAATGCATTTGAAGTACTGACAAATTCATAATAATTTCTAATTATGTACTTGGGGTTAACCCTATACAATTCATTAGTATTACGTTTACCATTTCAGCAATAATGCTTGTCAGATTGTGATAGAGGGTATAGGTCATTAGTCTATGTAGTGCAGATGCGTGGAACATACATTCTCCTATTAGTGTATAGGGAACTTTAAAGGACTATGTTTTAGCCACGAAAAGCCAAGCTATCAGAATTCGAAGACCAGGGTTTCTTGGATGCCCTGTTGTCGATTAGGCAGTATTTTATGATTTATGAGACTGGTCACAATTACATTTCCATTTTTCATAATCATTGTATGGAGGGCGTGAAATGGCAGCTATTTATAATCCATATAGATAGTGAGGTTATAAACAATTAAAGAGATGACATACATACCCGGGAAGATGATATGATAAATGTTGTGAGTAATAAGAATAATGAATCGTTGATACTTTTCTTTCTATAAGGAATGTTCTTTCAATAAATAAAATATTATAGACTGTACAATTATGCTTGATTATTGTTTGCGACAAGCCTTATTTGAGACTTGTACACTGATATTGGGCATCACAGTTGCTGAGGATATATCATTTTTGTCTTCGCAGTGTGTGCATGACGATCGAGATTGTAACAGTGGGTGGGGGTGGGGGGTTCTTTATGTTATCAACCCGCACCTAGCGTTTTAAATCTCCGACGAAAGATACGTGACTGACAGGCACTATACACATTAAACAAACCCAACAGTTAAACCACAATTTATGGGTTATGACCCCCCTCCAATAAAATGGGTTTATCTCAAGAAGTCCAATTACCTGATTGTTATTGATGGTATGTTCTTGTAAAATTTATGTATTCAACGTGTCTATTTTAAACGGAATAAAAATACACAACAAATAAAATTGCAACAAATTGTATTTGAATGGTACTACTTAATGTTAAGAACAACTTGTATACCTGTTCGTGGTTTAGCAATTGTGTATGTTTCTATTAATTTACGTTATTGGTTCCATATTGATAATTATCCATAGACAATTATTTTCAAATTCCACATCTAATACTTGAAATTGAGAAACTTACAAATTGATGATTTTAGTAACAAAAGCAGAGCCTAAAATCTAACTACAGGCGAAAGGGGGGGGGGGGGGGGGGGAACAGTGATACTTTTTTTCTGATACGCTTTTAGCAGTAAGACTTCAGTTGACTGAATATTAAAATTTACGGTTTCCTCAATACCATATTAGTGTTTGATCTGGTTGTCAATTTTAGCGACTATTGAATTGGTTGACTGCAACATACAACAACAACATCAAGAACACTTGTAGTACATATTACTGCTGATAAAGGATATCCCTTATTACATGTAGCTTATAAATAGGTACATAAGAAGATACGTAAGAAGATAGTGATACCTCTATATATGCTCAAAATTCTGCACACAATATAAAGAAAACTTATTTCCCGATATATCAGTGTTTGAGAATAACAAAAAATGTACAGAAGACTTGATGAAGAAAGACTGTTCCTAGGAACACGCATACGACATGTGAGATCAATACTGACTATAAAATACAATACTGATTGTGATATAGAACAGATAAAGTGCTGTTATCTAAAAAAATGTTTTCATAATAATGGAAGCTTTAAATCCCAACATGTTCACACTATAGTTGATCATCAAAATATGTATGACTTTTAACGTTCAGAAACTAACGAAGTTCACCGTGCAATACATCTGTTGCTTGTATGAGGCAGTTAAAATGATAATATTGCAAACATAAATTGTATCAAAATCAAAATTGATTTGTGACATGCAATTGCAACAATTGCACTTGTGCGAATAACATGAATATTGTGTACTTATGTAAGAAGCCACTGAATACAGCACATATTTTGCCTGTAATGAGAAATCCATTCAAATTTAAGGAAATGGCCAACTATCATTCATTTGTCGGTCAGACTAAAGACTTGTGTTTACTTCAAACAAATACAAGTTATATATTGCTGCAACACTGGATAAATCATCTCAAACAAAAGGAATCAAATTGTTAGGAATGACTCTGTAAAGGAATCAAATTGTTAGGAATGACTCTGTAAAGGAATCAAATTGTTAAGAATGACTCTGTAAAGGATTTCCAAGGACTTTACATTGTCTGACGTGATTACCCACCTGGGTTTGGTAATAGGTCTTCATGTATTTCTTTCCTATATTGCTGGCAATGTCTGTCATTTTAAGAAGGCTGATATTTCACTTTTCACATTTTAAATCCCCACTTCCTTGAGAAGATCGATTGAATTTCTGAATTTACTATCCGTCCTTTTCTTTTTTTTTATTTCATCCACTTCTATGTTGTTTTCTGTTGTGCGCAAATACAAATGTGAGTATCGCTGTTATGATAGCCAGAAAACCAAAGGTACAGCGACACTAATGATGTCACAATCATCGTTGGCTTTTCCTAAAGGACGGTGTATATGCAAGTTGTTTGGACACCTTTCAAAAGATTCCGGAACAAATTGCTTTTCTTTATGTAGACGTATATTGTATCTAGGATGGAATAAAATGTCAGTAACAAGTTTTATGACACAATTAACTAATTCGTTCTATAATTTATATAAAGTATATAGAAATTGTTGGAATTAATGTTTTGATTTCAAAACAGAATCGCGTTCATTTTCCTTCTCAGTGTCTCGAACTGAAGTCCAAGGGTCAGAACATTTTCAAATAAAATTATCATAATGAAAAAAATCATTTTTTGTAAAAATAGTCGCGCAGATTTTCTTCCCGAAACTCATAATGTCTGTTCTTCTGACATCCGTACTGTGTATGGAATTTCTCACCAGATTAAGAGCTTCCTCTGTAGACACATCGACAGCAACATATACTGGACAGAACCTAGAGCCATACAGTATATTTATGTGTTTTGGCGTATAAACAACATGCTGGCATTTGATGACACAACAATTAATTCAGGTTCGCATTTTTTTGAAACACAGCATGTTGAATTCTTTATCCTGTTGAATAGCATATTGAATTGAAACAGTATAATACTGGCGTATTACTGCACATACCCCCACAAACCATCATTTGAATGGAAAATGATCGTACAGTTTTTTTATTGATACACTTTTACAGATGTTTATTCTTCTCTCGAGATGCGAATGTTTTTCTGTCGGTTTAGTTCTTTTGTCAGAAAGAAAGCATGACAATCTCCGGGGTGCTGACATTCTGAAACATACATAAAGGCAGTATAAGGACCTTTAAAAGTGACGATGTACTCTTAAAAACTAGGCTGGTTGGCTAACACAGTCAACTATGGTTTTCTTTGACTCGAGTAAGAATTGTGTTTCCATATCTACCCTAAACGTGGTACTGGGATATTTCCTTTTGCATGTACACTATTCAATTTTAGCAATCGAAATAACCATAATGCTTGAGCACTTTTTTTGCGTATGAATGAAATAAACTTAATCAGGAACTAGACCTCTGCGATTATTTCATAGTAGAACATCTTAGACTGGTCTGCTGATGTAAGAAATACAATATATAGGCTTCGGGAAACACGGATCCCTGGATATACCAGAAGTGGAGTCATGTGCAAAGGAGGAGTAATCATACCCTGTCACACCCACCGTGATGCTATATATTGATCATAGAGTAGTTAAAAAATGATTCCAAAAATATTTTGTTGTGGCTTTGACTAACTCGATAATTCACGCTAGAGAAAATTAACTGAAGCCTACATCAGGAATAGTATACATCAATGTAGTAATGGTAGATCAAATGTTTAGTCCATGTGGTATTTTTAATCATAAATAACACAATGTAAACAACCAAGTATAACTTGCCACGTAACTAAAGTTCTACATGCATATTGGTATTCAGGTGAGGCCAGTTTACATATTATTTATGTAGTCATCGAGAGTCTAAACAAAATATTTTTGAGAAAGGGAATTCAGTGGACGCATGCAACTTGAGAAACGAAATTATAATTTCGTTTGATATGTGAATAAAATGCCGTGAATCTATATTCTACTCACTGTTCACATTTAATTGTAAATGGATATCATATGTATATTCCACATTTGAGTTCTTACAAGTTTTTCTCTTTTATCATGAAAAGTAGCATTACAAAGATAGTGAACAACTTTATTAAAGGAATAAAAATAAACATCCGTTCTACAAATGTATGGGACGGGGGATGGGGGTAGATAATGGAGGGGATGTGTTGCACTAAAATATTTTTAGTATATATGACAATATTTAAAAAGTTCATACAACTACGTAGGTCTACAGAAAATTCTAAATAACGTAAAATCACAAGCCTGCGTGTCCCTCACGGACAAGTATATGTTGTATATGTAAGTAAGATATATCTTTCTCGTGACCCACATATAGTCGCGAAAATACATCTGATGAGAATAGAGGTGAGTTATTTTGATTCTATTAGAATAGGGTGTCAGTTTATTAAAAGGTGTATCATCCTTTATTGCAATATAAATTTTAGAACATCGGTATTCTGAATTTAACTGACTATGCATTGAAACACACCAATTCAGATTTCACATTGTCCGACACAGCATCCGCAATGGTTGTTATTTGTGAAAATATCAATAATGTGATCTCTTTTATACCTCACCTGTAGGATCAGTGCAGCTCGGAATGGGCTTCAAGTCAACAAGTTAAACGGAAATTGTGTCAGATTACTTTTTATAAAATGCATGAACAATAACTAAATGTAAAGGTTACGATAACTAACAGTATTCAATCTCGTATTTTCTATAGAGAATACAAATCAAAGACGGACCCCTGGTCATACCAGAGGTGGGATCAGGTGCCTAGGAGGAATAAACATCCCCTGTCGACCGGTCACACCCGCCGTGAGCCATACATCCCGATCAGGTAAACGGAGATCCGTAGTCAGAATCAGTTTGCCAAGAATGGCCTAACAATTGGTATGAAACACGTCAGACAGCATTTGACCTTCCAGCGTGTTATATTGGCAAACTAGACCAATATAATGACAATAAAATTTTTGAAATGCTGACTTTAGGTGAGATTGTATAAAACCCTGTAACATCAACTTTGTCAGTAGCAGAACAAGAAATATTAGTGCAATCATTGAGAGTCTAAAAAGGTTAAATGTACAGTGCAGAATACAGACATCCTAGGCACCAGATCTCACCTCTGGTATGTTCAGGAGTCCATGTTTCCCATCTCTCTGATTTCTATTTTTTTTATAGAAATTGATAGATTGGGTACTGTTTCTTAACTTATCCTTTTCATGCAGTATATTATTCTTCAATGGCTCACTTAAACCTTCTACTATTGTGATGCTACATTCTCAAAGAGGTAATTTAGGAATACTTAAACATTTAAGCTACATAAAGGGCATTAGTTTATCTCTTATGACGGTATCTCGTAAATTTCATTTGGGGAGGGAGGTGTAGAATTATAAAATTCGACCTAGTTTCAGATCTAACTCCATTTTTTGGTACTTCCTAAATACAATATTTAGCCATTACTCGACTGATTGTAGAAATTAAATTTAATCTGAAATTTTATTAGCAGGAAATTTATGACTGATAGTATCTGCGAAATGCCATATTTAGAGTAATTTAGCCAATTATAGGTCACATCATCTGTGTTTCCTTAGGTGCACTTTGATTTTATGATTAACGTTGAGTTTTTTAACTGTGTGTATGTTAAACTTATGAATTATATTTGACAAAAAAAAAATCTGGTATCAAAAGAAAACAAATATATTGTCCAATGTGTAATATTTCTCAAGTTTGGCATTTTTTGCCCTTGTATTTCCACAGGACAGTTAGAAACTCAGTGTTATGATTTGGGTTTCTATTAGGTGCTCTTTGTAAAGTAAATGACAACAAAGATTTTAAAAATTACATAGATATTTTGGAATATAAACTGTGATCTGTTGCATCAAAACCCCTTTATGTTTATGGATAAATAGGCACCTGTTCATCAGTCCTATTCTTGAC
The DNA here is from genome assembly GCA_024699665.1 of Ostrea denselamellosa. Classification (NCBI taxonomy): domain Eukaryota; kingdom Metazoa; phylum Mollusca; class Bivalvia; order Ostreida; family Ostreidae; genus Ostrea; species Ostrea denselamellosa. The sequence continues at coordinate 15,005,504 of JAMZEH010000018.1, forward strand.
CAAAATACAAAACTGAAAATCAAAATCAAGAACTGGAGTGGTCCGCACAATAATCTGATTTGAACAACATAGAAATATTTTGGCTGGTAATTGCAAAAAATTATGATAATAACAATAAAAACCTTCAGAGTTATATTTGCATAATGCAATCTGTTCATGAACTGTATAAGAATATTCTGGAAGGCAATTTGGACTTGATTCACAGTAAGTATGTACAAATTTGATTCAAAGTGCCTGGGGCGACGGCACGGAGTATTAAGATAAGACATTTTTATTTATTCCATTGGTTATTGCTAAATATAATATGATTATTTACATTTCTGCATTTAAAAATAATTTGTTCTGTCAGTTGACAACACTCCAGAAAATGTTTACCGTTAAGCGTTCTCAATAAACAAAATGGCCGTCATTGCCCGTGCGAATGCTTATGCACACAGTCTGCATATTACAAAATGGACTCATTCGTCGTAAAATGTCCGTGTCATAAATGTTATATGTGGATTTAAAATTTTACAAATAAATGTTCAACTGACGAATAAAATATATTTTCATTAATATAATTGTTATGCATTAATCTTTCTTATATGGAATTCAAACTACGACTCTGTCAGATTATTATTTCTTCAACTGACATAAACAATTAAACATCCAGGGAAAACATCCGGCAGTGGTATGGAGCTGTAAGGCAGATGTGAAATTCAGAGTCAAACTTTGACTTGGAATTGAGGTGGGCGATCGGCGCCGATTTACCTGAGGTGGACAATGCCGAACCACGGTGTATGTCCACTCTACTTACCTGAGGAGAAAAAGTCGATATTTCCACCCATTGCGGTTGTCGCCCACGCCAAAAAAAAAAAAAACACAAAAAAACTAAACGAAACGAAAAAAGCGTGGCTTTGTCCATGACACTCTTTTTTACACATTAATTGATTATCATTCAGTCGATTTAATGGACATTTTTTATCTATAATTCTTACTAATTATCAAAGATGTAGAGCAGATGTATGCAAGAAAATAATCAGAATAATCGGAGAAAATGACCATCAATCTGCCTGTATGTTTTCTGTAAAACCTCTCTCTCTCTCTCTCTCTCTCTCTCTCTCTCTCTCTCTCTTAAAAAATAATGAAGATGTTATACGTGTACTGAGAATAGAATAATTCGCTCTTTCCGTTAATGCATACATGTACATGTATTTTTTTTTCCCAAAACGATAATTCAAGGGGGTTACTTTGTCTGAGGATTACCGAATTATTTTAGCAAAGACATAGCATGACTCGATTTACATTAGTCCAAGCCCAAGTCCAATCCGCAGTTTATTTCATTTTATAAGCATTTAGTAATACAGATCATTGCAATGTAGATCCGCTTCTTAATTATTAGAAATGGTTGTGATAAATGACTTCAATACAACGTACGTATTTTTTGTTCTCCTGTAAAAACCACGTCGTTTATATTGATTATATTGTTCATTGCTGTATATTGATAAACTGTCAAGTTTAAAGAACTGCAAGAGGAAGGTATTAATTAATTAATTTACGAATATTTAAGGTATCTGTAGGGATTACTGCTCAGTGTACCACGAATTCGCCACGAAGATTGTTTGCTAATTGGCTTATCGATATAGTTGCGGAACATTTCCTGTCAGTCATGAGTCTAAGTGTTGAATTCAATAACTTGGAGAACCCTCGTCTTTCTTGTCCTATGTTAAAGGTCGAGGAAATAAGCACCGCCTTCAAATTTACCTGGTCTAAGTACACCCGTCAAACTCTTGAAATTTAGCAATAGATTGCACGCTAGAAATTTTTTTTTTTATAATTTATTCGTTTTTTTCCATGATAAACATATAACACAGAAAGTTTTTTTGCACACAATCACACCCACACACACGCATACATCTGCTTTAATTAATGATTATAAAGTGTTATTTATAATTATAATACCAATTAATAATGAGTGGTTTATTTGCTCAATAAGATATATATATTTTAAATTAAAAAAAACTAAAATAAGTAAAGGTATAGTAATAAATCAAATGACTGGATCAAGTATACATTTCCAACAATCCAATAATTTTTCAAAATATTGTAGTTTACATCTTTGTATTGCAGCATATCTTTCAATATTGTATTTTAACTTGAGATGACAGAGAAAACCAACCAAGCATGGTATCTTGTTTGACATAAGACAACAGAATATATATTATTTCATGTAAAGGATCATAAAATTGATAACTTTGTTGTTAAATGACAATGGAAGTTGGCCAAGTATAATATTAAAAACATTGAAACCAACTCTTTCAGAAGTCTTTTTATAAATATATAAACTAAGTTCACTCCACAGCGTATGGATTTTTTCACAAGAAACAAAGATATGTATCAAGGTTTCAACATTGTTTTTACAAAACCCACAACTATCACTGGTTTTAATATTAATTTTCTTCAGATAACTTCCAACTGGAAGAATTCTATGTAAGATTCTAAATTGAAGCCATTGGACAGAGGAATCTGTGGTTGTTTTGAAACACACTTTGAAAATATTCTGTACAGTAAAATCTTCAACATCATAGGCATTTGGAGTGTCACGTGACGAGTAGGTGGAAGGACGTCTTTCTTCTAGCTCCCGTCTTTCTGACAATTTTGGAAGTTTAAGTGCTTCTGAGGTGTAGATTTCTCCACTAAATGTGTGGGTAGTGCAAAGTACTGTATGTGTTGTGTTTTTTGTACATTCCAAACTGTGTAACGTGTGTTTTGTGAGGATTTTTTCTTCAACCTCTTTGTATGAAGTGTTGGTGAGTATATACTCAGTAATACCGTTACAAACTTGTGATTATATATTGCATTGGACTGTTCTACCTTTGCGAAACATGGATAAACTAATGAAACCAGTTTTCTTAAAAGACAGTGAATTGCCAAAATCAAAAAATGAGAGAATTACAAACTTTCGTTTATTAAATGCAGTAAGTGCTGTAGTCGGCGATACGGTCAAATGCGTTCAACTTGACCGTGATCTCTGGCGTGTTTACCTTAGCGAGAAACAAAGCCGAGATAAGCTCACCATCGAAGGGTTTGATCTAGACAGCCAGCACATACGAGTATACGACTCAAATCCTTACTCAGCGGGTCTTACTGATCCAGAAGATCCAGTCCTTAAAGTAACAATATGCGGTATCCCACTCTCTGTGGACGATTCGGCTGTCCATGATATGCTCAAAAAATTTGAGGTGTCTCCCAAAAGTGAAATTAAATACGAAAAAATTAGAGACCCTACTACAAAAAAAATGACCAACGTTTTGAATGGTAACAGATTTCTGTATATACAACCACTAGGGCAAAACAAGGCCCTGCCTCGCTTCAGCTATTGCGCGGGTCTCAAGTGCAAGATCTTTCATCGCGGTCAAAACGTCGAAAAACCGCCAATAACCTGCACAAATTCCTGGGAAACTGGGCATTTTTTTCAAGACGTGCCAAAACATTCCGCGTTGCTCTGCTTGCAAGGAATCTGGTTATAAACCCGGGTCTGAGATTTGTCCACAATACATCGAAGACAACTCAAATCAAGTAGAAGCCTTTGACGGTCATGAAAATGTGCTTTCAAATTTCTTTCCGTGTGAGCTTAATGTATTCGGTGAATCTTTTCAATCCGCGGAACAAGCTTTTCAACTAACCAAAGCAGTTCGAGCTGGCGACCTAATGGCAGCGGAGAAGATCCGAGCGGCTACATCTGCACTGGATTGTAAGCAAATCGGCAAAACCGTTCAGACATCCGGCTCGTGGCATCAGGACGCGACAAAAGTTATGGAGGAAATAGTGTCGGAAAAAATAAAGCAATGCGCCGAGATGAAAAAGAAAATTTTGGACGCATACAATAGCGAAAAAATCTTTGCTCATTCAGTTTATGATCATGTCTGGGGAACCGGTCTCTCAGCCACGCAGACCCTACACACCCATCCAAAGGTATGGCCGGAGCAAAATACCATGGGCAAGATACTGCTTCGTGCCGCAGAATCCCTCCATAAAAACACACAGCGCGCGACATCGCGGAGCAGGAGAGCAAATTCCAACATAACCGACCAGAAGGATCTGGACGGGTATGTAAAGAAAACCACTAAACCCAATAAACAAGCTTAATTATGTACTCAGGACCTGACAAGAACTATCATGGCTTGTATTAAGTTGATATCTTTGAACTGCAGAGGATTAAATAGCTATGATAAAAGAGTATTTCTATATGATTGGTTAAACAGTCAAAAATGTGATATAATTTTTTTGCAAGAAACGCATTTTGTTGATAAAAAAACAAAGTATTTATGATGCAAGATGGCATGGTTCTGCCTTTCACAATTTTTCTGAATCTTCGCATAGTAAAGGTGTGTCAATATTTTTTCATAAGAATTTTACCTTTAAAACTCTTAATATACATAAATCTGCTGATAGTCGAATTTTAGTCATGAATATAGAACACGACAACAACATTATCACTTTGGTCAATGTATATGCCCCAAACGCAGAAAATGAACGAGTTAACGTATTTAAAAAGGTTGCTAAATGGATATCGCAATATGCCATGAACGAGGAAAATTTGATATTTGGTGGTGACTTTAATTGTAATGTAAAAAGTGAAAAAGATAAAAGTGGGAAAACGGTCAGGGATATAATGCAAAGATTTGATTTAGTTGATTTATGGTCGACATTAAAACCTGATAAAAACTGTTTAACGTGGTGTGATGGAAATGGGTCACCAAAAAGTCGAATCGATTATGTAATTGCAAGCAAGCATGTTTGTTACGCTCCAGAGAATATCTTTTTACGCAAAGCCCCCAATGTAAACAACTGTAGAATGAGTGATCATTTGTCAATAGTCTTTAAATTTAGAATATCTTGTAACACTAAAGGTGGAGGCTTTTGGAAATTGAATGTATCTGTTTACATGATGTAAAATATGTTAAAGCAATGAATGGTTTTTTAAATAATCTCCCTGATGAAATAGAAAATGAAACTAATCCACATATTAAATGGGAATTAATCAAAATACATATAAGAGATTTAAGCATTAATTTTTGTAAACAAAAAGGAAAATCTATAAGAGATAAAATCCTATCAATCGAAAAAGAAATGGAAGAAATTGAAAGTGATTATGCACTAATTGATATTAAAAAGAAAAGAGAATTAGAAAACGAACTAGACGAATTATACAAATATAAAGCAAAAGGCGCACAAATAAGATCTAGGGCAACGTGGATTGATAAAGGGGAGAAAAATACGTCATATTTTCTTAGACTGGAAAATAAACATCAATCTCATAATGTAATCAACAAGATAAACAATAATGGGCAAACATACACTGAAACAAATGAAATATTAGAACAGCTTTGTTTATTTTACGATAATCTCTATTCCAGTAAACAAGTTCCGGATGAATCCGTTGACAACTATTTAAGTGAAATAAATCTTGAAAATAAATTAACAGATGAAGATAGAGAAATATTTGAAAAGTTTCCCACCGAAAAAGAATGTGCAGAGGCAGTTTTTCATATGAAGCAAAATAAATCCCCAGGCAATGACGGTATACCCGTAGAATTTTACAAAATGTTTTGGAAACACATAAAAATACATTACTACAATGCTCTAAAATATTCTTTTGAACAAGGAGAACTTTCTACGACACAAAAATGTTCAATTTTATCTCTTATCTTAACTACAGACCTATAAGCCTAACCAATATAGATTACAAAATCATAGCTTTTGTCTTTGCCAAAAGACTACAAAACGTGATGGATAATATTATAAACGAGAATCAAACAGGATACATTAAAGGAAGATTTATAGGTAATAATTCTAGACTCATTTTAGATATGCTAGAATACAGTGGAAATAATGACAAAGAATGCATTTTACTATTCGCCGATTTTCATAAAGCATTTGATTCGATTGAATGGAATTTCTTGTTTAAAACTCTAGAAAAATTCAATTTCGGACAAAATTTTATAAAATGGATCCAAATATGTTACAAAAATCCGTCTTTTTATGTGAAAAACAATGGCTGGTTGTCAAGGAAATGTAGAATGAAACGTGGTATAAGACAAGGCTGCCCGGTATCAGCCATACTGTTTTTATTCGTAATGGAAATAATGTACTTAAAAATAAATAATTGTAAAGATATAAAGGGGTTCAAAATTAATTCGCTAGAAAGAGAAGTTAAATGTATACAACATGCTGATGATAGTACATTTCCATTGGAAGACCAAGCATCGTTAGAAAATGCGTTAAACATAATAAACAATTTTGGCAACGTGTCAGGCACTGATCTAAATATGACTAAAACAGAATGTATTTTGCTAGGACCTCTTAAAGAGAGATTATCTCACCAAACACACGCATGTAAGATAAAAATTAATAAAGATGCTTTGAAATGTTTGGGTATATATATTGGACACGACAAAAATATATGCAATGAAAAAATTGGATATGTAAGCTAAAGGAGTTTGAAAAAATACTAGATTCTTGGAGGAGTCGAAAACTTACTATTTTCGGAAAATGTCAAATTGTAAATTCTCTTATCCTATCAAAGATTATTTTCCCTGCAACGGTTTTAGAAAATCCAGTCAATGATTATATCAAAAAATTGAGAAACTTATTTTTTTCATTTTTATGGGGTAATCGTGAGCGCATCAAGCGACAAACATTAATTAGAGAAATCAAAGAGGGGGGAATAGGTATCATTGATCCAGAAACTAAAATTAAAGCTATAAAAGCAGCTTGGGTATCAAAACTAATACTAAATAAGAGCAGTTTAAGCAAACTGTTAAACGCATGTTTAGCAACTAACAAAATGGAAATTAACTATATCATAAAATCAAGCGTTACAAACACGTCCGATCTTGATAGTCTAAAAGAACTTTCACTATTCTATAAAGAGGTATTTACTGCGTTTAATGAATGTAAGAATCCAAATAACATTGATACAATGGATAAAATTTTACGACAGAATATCTGGTTTAACGTAAACTTCAAAAACAAAGGAAAAACTTTATACTTCCAGAATTGGCACGAAAGCGGCTTTCAATACGTAAAGGATCTTGTGAATGATAATGGCTTCAAATCACTCAATGAAATAGCTCATGCATTAAAGTCAAAAAGAAACTATCTATGTGAATATTTAACATTAAAAAGTGTTTTCAATTCAAAAATACGCGATACTAATATAAGGAGATACATTAATATCGGTATTGATTTTGATTTTAAATTGCATGGAAAAATAAAGGATATCAATAAAATAAAATCTGGTTTCTTCTACAAAATCTTACTAAATGACAGGTCCAAAAAACCTATAATGGAAAATGTGTGGCAGAAGGAATTTAGCGAGGTAAACCCAATGTCATGGCAAAAGATTTATGATGAAAAAATTGTTAAAATTAATGATAAAAACAATGCCGAGTTTAATTTTAAATTATTGCATAATATGCTGCCAAATAATTTATATCTTAGTAAATGGAATAAAAATATTGAGAAATATTGTAATTATTGTCGAGGTATTGAGAATACAAAACACATGATTTTTTATTGTACCCTTATAGAAAACATATGGAAAAATGTTTCTGACATACTTAAACTCAATATTACATGGAAACATATTGTTATTGGTTTTATTCACAAAGGTAAACAAAGTAGTGTCATTCTGTACAATGTTATATCCTTCATTGCATGGAAGATTTTTAAATACAAAATGAAATGTAAATTGTTAGAAGAAAATGTTACAAGTGAAGGGCTTACTTCATTTTTAAAGCCATCACTTGCAAGCTTTTTTCTTGTTAATCAGCAAGCTCAAACTGTCAAACTTGATTATTGTATACTTAAAACCCTTTCTGAAAATTTATAAATTGCTATTTTTTATTATATTCAGCACTCACTACATGATGAGCCAGTCATCTTGTAGTTCAACTCGGAGGTAAACCTCTTTGGACTGTGTATGTGTGTAGTATACCTCCGGTTGAATGTGAGTGGTCCATTAAAAATGTACAAACACATTTTGTAATAATTGAACATAATGTATTAAGTTATCAAGTTTCCTATTCTAATATAATTAATTTGTAGAGTATGTATGTATATATTTACATATGAAAATGCATATTATTGTATACGACACTAAACTAATTATTGTATACGTATGTTTATATGCTATTATGTTAATTTATCGGATCCCGGGGGCCCCTGGCACCCCAGGTAACGATTACAAGGGGATTTCTTAGGAAATTTTACCCCAAAAATAAAGCTATGTAAATTCTGAATAAACGTCAAAACTGGAAAAAAAAAAACAAAAACAAAAAAAACAAAAAAAAAAAACAAAAAAAAACCATCATAGGCAGCTAAATCAGATTTCCATTTACCTACAGCAGTTGGGACAACAGCTTTTTCATTTAAGACATTGTAAATAATTTTTGTGCACTTTTCATTAAGTAAAATTGGTTGGAAAAAAAATGGTAAACATGCCATATGATTTTTTTTAACATAGGTCCTCTCAATATTAGACATTTTAAAAAACTTAAAAATTGCTGTTTTTATGCTATTATATTGCATTATACATATATCCTTAAGATTGTATTTACATTTAAATTCATCAATATCTAAAAAATTACAATTGTCATAAAAAAAAAATCTTGTAAGACCTTTACACCATTGTTATACCAAGTTTTGTAGAAAACAGGTTTATTTGCTATTTGTATGTTGGAATTGAACCACACAGGAATATTCAAAAAGTAATCTTTAGCATTTGGATAATCATTATACTTCATGATAAAACATAGCCATGAATCAAATACGTCTTTCCAAAAAGCATTGTTTTCCTTGTGTAAACATTCAGTTACAAAACTATCACCAAAGTCAAACAAATTATGTAAAAAATCGTTCCCATTCATGGTAAATAAAAAATCCATCCATGGTTTGTGTGACTTTGTAAGTCGTTTTATCCATGAAAACTTAAGAGATGTAATAAAATTATTTATATCAACCATTTTTAACCCTCCAGAGCTATAATCCTGTGTTATGACAGACCTTTTAACTTTATCAATCTTGGATTTCCATAAAAATTCAAAAATAATTTTATTAAGATAAAATTGCATCATTGTTTGGATTTGGAAGTGAAATAAAAATATGATTTAGTTTTGGAATAAGCAAACTTTTAATCACAGTAATTCTTCCAATGGGAGTAAGAATTCTTCGTTTCCATTGCTCAATGAGAGCAATTATTTTTGGAATCTGTGTATCATAATTAATATCTATAATATCATGAAGATTTACTCAGTGGTAGAGCTCTCGCCTCGTGAACGGAAGGTCATGAGTTCGAGCCCCGCTCGGGCCGGCCGCGTCAAACCTAAGACGTTAAAATAGATAGTGATTGCTCCTTCGCCAAGAGCTCGGCATACGTACCCCTGGATATACCAAAGATGGTAGCATCTGGCTAGGAGGATTAAGCTCACCTGCCGACTGGTAACACCACTTTGTGCAGCCTACCTCGGCATAAAACCCGGTCATACGCAGAACGAGCTCTTCCGTATCAAATCAGTTGAGATATGTTGTGGCACAATACATCTGAGATTCTCCTTTACAGCTTTTGATATTTCCATGAGGAACAGAGATTGGGGTTTAATAAAACATTTACTGTATCAAACAATGTATCTTTGTAAAGATTTATTTTAGTATAGGAATCCGATGTAGGTACGGAACCTCATATCCATCTGTCCCATTGATTTGCATATTAAATGTGTTTAAAATCGAAGCACGACTTTGAAGATTTTCATCTATAGAAAGGGCAGTTTGAGTGTAAGTACGATTATGAAATGTAGAATTCATACCAAATTTCCACTTACCGTCCAATTACCGCCTTTTACCGATGCGTTGATCAGGCTTATCGTGAAAATCGTTTATTGTGTTTCTCAGGTTATCGTTTATCTTGCCATATCTTACGTGCACCCTATTATATCATGAGTGTGTTCCATCCCATCGTGAGTGTATCGTCTTCTATCATTTATCAAGTCAAGAATGACTTTGAGGGCACTGTATATAGCTAACTACATTAACAAAAACACCAACATCAAAATGTCGTTAAACTGTCATTGTATTTATTGCATTGCTACATTTAAGTTCATAGACAGGAAGTGGGTAGTTATATGCCCTTAAAAAGACTATGAAAAATGGAGTTTTGTTTTTCATTTTTCATAGTTTCTTGCTTTAATCCTTTCATGACATTCAACTCTACTTCATTTTTGTAAACTATTTTTAGGTTGTTTGTCTATTGCCCCGCTTGAGAATTTTTCACTCGTATAGAGAAGCCACCATCGTCAGTGAACGACTGAAAAATTAAGGCTTATGTTAAGGCACTTATGACCCTTGAGTAGGGAGGGATCTTCGCGCCAAACCTGTTGTGGCACGGGACCTCGGTTTTTGTGGTCTCATAAGAAGGACAGTATCATTTAGTCGCATTTACAACAAGCAAGGGCTACGTAGGACGTTTTGTAACCCACATCCCCACGGGATTGCAAATTAACTATTTTAAATTGATATATATCTTGAGTTAATAGAATACCCAGCAAAATATTTCATTTAGATATGAATAAACATTTCAACATTCATGAATCCATATTCTTTTTCAAATCAAAGTGTTTCTTTATAGGATAGTTATCATTGATATTTTGGTTTAATTAAACAGAATAGCAAAATGCCAATTTCTACGAGTTTATTCCCCATATGCAAGATAAAGGTATTTTATTCATAAATGTTGTGAATGCCATACTACTACCGTATCTTTTTATTTTCATAAACAATTGCTTGACTTATACAATATTGCAAATACTCAATTCCTAAAAAAAGTGGGAATTCTTCAGAAATATCATGGGTATCCATCTAAAATGGAATAGTTAAAGGTGGCACTTCATAAATGCGTTTAGCACAAAACTATTGATGTTTACAACAGTTGTGGATAGTTTAACATCCCCACAAGTTTTCGTACAAATTTGAAAGCTAATTTCTCTATCATATGCTAACTACAATACAAACATTCGCAACGAAACTTTATATGGGGGATATAAATGACTTTAGGATATATCAATGACCTCATGATTTAGAACATTATTAAAATCATGGAATCGATACTACATGTACATTAATGTTAACCTACTTTGTGTACCACTCATATTTTCTCACCCCGTGGGGATCCGGGTCAGAATAGATCCTCAGTATCCCTTGCTTGTCGTAAGAGGCGACTAAATGGGGCGGTCCTTCGGGTGAGAGCGCATAAACAAAGGTCCCGTGTCGCAGCTCAAAGGCCATAAACGACGAGTATAGGCCTAAATTTTGCAGCCCTTCGGCGGCAATAGTGACGTCCCCATATGAGGGAAAGATTCTCGAGAGGGACGTTAAACAACATACAATCAATCATATCTTCTCAAAGAGGTAGAATATGAAGATGTTACTATATCTGTATCATGAAATCTGAATATTTTACTGGAGTTCATTTTTGTAAAATTAGGCACGTCTCCCATGCAGTGTTTTTTTTTATCAAACAAACTTGAGAATCAGAACGTTAGAACATTGTTTCTGGCAGACTTCTTAAATGTTGTCTAAGAATTCTGTTCTTGGTGGGCATTCTTGCGAATTCTATAGATAAAATATGTGCTTAATATTTCAGGTCATTATGAAAAGTCCAACATTATTTTTGCTGCTGTTATGTCATTTGGACTAGCATTTATGTACATTAAATATGGCAAATCATCGATTAATAATGAAGTCAAAAAAGCACACAAATCTGAAAAAACACCAAATGTCATTCTTAATTTCAGACAAAAAGAGCAAAGAACAAAATCCAATTCTATTAACTCCTGAGATGCTGAAAAATATCACAAGTACCTTACAAGACTTAAGAAAAATTGTCTTTTGACATTGCAAAACAAATACACAGGACACGGAGATTTCCACTTAAGATTGGAGTCTGAAATGAATTCTCTTTCTGAGGACGTCGTTACCTGCTTGTATCATCGCTACATCACAACAATTCAAACATTTTGTGCTTTCAAAGACCGTGCTGGTGAGGCAAGGCGGAGTGATTGGTATGTATGTGCCGATCCAGTGTCGATCGAAAGTGACGGGTGACAACAGTGAACCGTATTACAAAGCAGAAAGCCATTATGTATCATCCCTTCAAGTTTCATTACACTATCTTCAACCTTTTAAAAGAAAAATAGTGGACAGAATTTCTTTTTCTAAAACGGAAATAGACATGTCTGATGAACGGAAGTGAATTTTGAAAAATGTTTGGAGATACTGTAGAGACAAAACACGTAAATGATATATGTGATATTCATATTAAAAACTTAATTCCTAAGCGAGTAACACGAAAAGAAAGAAAAACCGATTGTCGAAGTTTCTCTCCAAAAACCGGAAGTTGCTATTTTAACTTCCGGTAAATTATACATTTCCTGAAACTACGAACGAGACTTAATTATTCCAAGTAAGATTTGTTGCAAAATCGAAATTTTAAATTTGACATATCTTTTCTTCACTTCCAGTGGCGACCGGTAGTTACGACGGATAAGGTGAACCCAATTCTGCACGCCTACAAACGGAGATCTATCAACCCTGAAAATCTGGTAATTCTACCTTTTATCGTTTCTGAAAGAGAGGGTGGACAATATCTTTTTTGAGAAACAGGAAATCGGACGTATCTCACGAACGGATGTGAATTTTTGAAAGAAAAAAAATACCGTACTAAGTTCATTTCAAAACACATCTTCTCTGATAGCTTCAAGAATATCTAGTGAACAATCTCTAAGAAATCGCTCGAAAAACCAGAAATGGCGGACAAACATGTAGACAATAGGAATGACATGGACTAATGGAAATCTATTGTCGCTTCAAGTTTGCAACGTCTATCTAAAAAAAAATGTTTAACTTTGTCCGCCCTATGTCTCACGACCGGAAGTGAATTTTACAAAAGCAAGCAATGGTACTTTAAAAATTGATACTGTCTACATGATATGTCAAACACAAGTCCATCATTTGATTATTAAGCTAGATATGAGGCATTGTAAAACGAGAATTTGAAAAGTATTTTGTTTTTTAAATAACCAGAAGTGGACGTTTCAACTTCCAGTGGGGTTCACTTTTATCGATTCTTCAAAAGGGATCTAATAATGTAGTATAGGACTCAAGTTCAAATAACAAGTTTGAAATTTTCTATTTTTTTTTTCACTTCAGGTGACGACCAGAAGTGACGGCTGATGTGTCCAACCCAATTCTGCACGCCGACGAAGTGAGATCTTTCATCCCTGAAAGTTAGGTGATTTTATCATTTAACGTTGGCCGAGAAAAGGGTGGACATAAGAATCTGCAAATCAGACTTATTTGACGACCGAAAGTGAATTTGAAAAAACAAAAAGACGAAAAAAAAAACAAACAAAAAAAACAGTACGATCAGTAGAAGGTAATACCTTGGAAAGGGAAACCTTAATAGTGATGATAATAATAACAAATATAATTATACTGTCAATTGTACCTATCGTTAAATCTATGTTAATTTTACATTAGCTTTCCAATTTTAATGTATCATACTCAGTTAATTCAATAGCTGAACATCAATTCAACGTTAAAATAGTAATGTTAATGAAGCGTCAATCGTCCTTCGGATGACATCGCAAAAACCGAGGCCCCGTTTCACAGCAGGTGTGCTACGTTTAAGATCTCTCTCTGCTCAAAGGCGATAAGCGCCGAGCAAAGGCCTAAATTTTGCAGCCCTTCACCGGTAATGGTGACGTCTCCACATGAGTGAAAGATTCTCGAACGGGACGATAAACAATATATAATCAGTCAATCAACGTTATGCATTAATTTAACTTAAAATTTCACCTTTAAATCAATTTTAAGAACGTGTTTATTTGTTTGTTTGTTTGTTTTTTATTTATAGTCGCCTGAGCAATTTTTCAGCTATCCGGCGACTGTTTATTTGATATTGATTCAAATTTAACAAGTTAGAATTGAGCGTGTATTCTGCCGTATTGTAGCGTATTGGTCACGGCTTTTCCGGAATCTTTTTCAGGAAGTATATCTTCAGTGCAAGGATTTTCTAAAACAATTACTAATACACGTCCGTTCTTAATTTCCGGACCATGCTCCATTCCATCCCTCAATGTATTTCTCTTTGAGGAACTACAGTTCCCTTCCTATGAACATCTTGCAGCTAGCCAGACATTTTGGTCAATGCTTTCTTTTCACCAAACAAGAGTCCTAGCCGTGTATACTAGATATATTTGGTTGATATAGTTGGTAGTTACATTTATCTTCTTCCTCGAAGCTATAGAGGGATTTCTTTTAGGAATACTTTGAGGTATTACTTTCCTCATTGTATGGATTTCAATAGATAACCTTGCAGTTTATCGGAACTGTTATATGATTACACAAGCAACTGTGTGAATCGTTTGATCAAAGTGCCACTGGATAATGTCGAATTTATTTCTCCATTTTTAATGCCTATAAAGCTAAGGTACTCCTAGTGGTCAATCAAAATTTTAATGTCATTTGTTGAGATTCAAGTGAGAGCACTCGCAATTTATTGTTGACTCCAGTGGGTTTTTTTCCCAGCTCGTCCTAATTGAAAAATGAAATGTAACATACTTTAGAATCTGTTTAAATTGTGTTAAGAATTTACTTTTATACTGGACATTCTGCTTTAAATAAAACGTTTACTAATATGTTTAACTTCTGTAAACAAAATCATGACCTGAACCTTGGTTATATAACAAAGAATTATGAGCTCTGTATCTCTCGTAAGTCGACGACTAACATTCAAATTTTTCCGGAACGTTAGAAATATTTTAGTTATGCATGAAAAACGTTAAAAACGGAAACTACAAATGTTCACTTCAGGTCATGCCCGTGCCACCTTAACTTTAAAAAGGAAAACGTAACATTAATCTACCGTTAAAGAATTACTGTCAATATTACGTTATTCGAAGGGATACATTAATTAAACTCATTTCATATTCAAATCATTTGGAAGTTCATGTTTATCTAACATTGATGCTTATTTAAAAAGTTCGATTCTCGCTGGCGCCGAGATATGTGAGCATGTCTGCCATTTTAATTTCGGATGGGCAGTGGTCTCATCCCGTGTACTTTGTATATGTGTTCTCTCCTCAATCAATAAAAACTGGACGCCACCAGATAATTGAAGAAAAAAAACTGTTGAGTGTGGCGTAAAACAATAAACAATCAATCAATCAATCTCATTCAAAAACTAAAAATTGAAGATGTATTCTGCCGTATTCTAAAGTCTTTTTTCAAGAAATGTAGTCTCAACGCAAGGATTTTCCAAAGCAGTTACTAAATCGGGTTCTTTCTTAATCCTCGCACCGTGATTCATTCTATTCTTCAACATATTTTTGTCTGAGGAATTATGGTTCCTTCTCAGTGCATTTCTTGCAACTAGCCTGACATTCTGGTCAATCCTTTATTTTGACCAAACAGGAGTTCCAGCTCTGGATACTAATTATATACAGATGAAATAATTGGCAGAAACATTTCATCAGATTTTCATTGAGAAATCATTCTATATCAATGGAGGGGATTCTTTTCGGATATTCTGAACATTTGTTAGTGTATGGATTTCAATAAACAGCCTTGCAGTTTATCGGAGCCGTTACATCCTGTTGTATACTTTCAAGGCTCTATATGGATTACTTCAAGCATACATTCAGGAACTGGTTCAAGTGCAGCGTCCTGAGGGAACACTTCGGGCTGCAGTTTTGCTATCCCTTTTAAAGCCACGCAAGATTGAGAAAGACGCTTTGATGTGTCCTTATGAATCCGATGGAACTGTTTCCCTTGGAAGCCTCCATTCCAATGTTCATTAGCTTTTCTAAAAGTGAACCTAAAAATACCATTTAAACTAGTATTTAGCTTGTAAGCAGTTTTACAGGTCAATATAAAAAATTCTAATCTCATAAAAGCATGGGGGCCTCCGTGGCCGAGTGGTTAGAGCATCGGGCTCAAAATCACAAAGCCTCTCACCTCTGTCGGCGCGTGTTCGAATCTCGGCCGCGGCGTTATGTGAGCAAGTTTGCCAGTTTACTTGCGAAAGGTCGGTGGTCTCTTCCCAGGTACATTGTATCTGGGTTCTTTCCTCCACCAACAAAAACTGGACGCCACCAGAGAGCTGAAAAATTGTTGAGTGTGGCAGAAAGCAATAAATAATCAATCAATCAATCATAAAAGCATGTCTTACATGATCTTTTATAGTTTTGCCTTCTCATATTACCTCACTATAGTATTTGTCCTGTTTTAATGTATTGCTCTTTGTTTTAATTGCATTGCATGTAAAACGCTTTAGAGTAATTGTGTTGATTATGTAAGGCGCTAAATAAATGTACGATAATAATAAAAATGAATAATATTGCACAGCCAATTCTTTCTAACGTTCAATTAACGTTAACTTAAAATCAATTGAACGTTATAATGATTAACGTTAATTTAACATCAACCGTGCTAATGCGTTGATTTAAGGTTGTTATTTTTTACCGCGACATTAATGTGTAATTTGATAGAACGTTAACGCCAATTAAAAAAAAAAATACAAAGGATTAGCAGTGTCTTCTACAGTATTTCATAGTCACGATTTCCTCTGCGCCTTTTTATCAAGAAATATCTCCTCCGCTCAAGGATTTAATGATGCAATTGCTAATAGATAATACATGTCCATTCTTAATCCCCTTACCATAACCCATTCCATCCCCCAATGCCTTTTTCTCTGAGGAATCATTATCCCTCCCCAGTGCATCTCTTTCAACTAATCCGTCATTCTGGTCTATCCCTTCTTTTGACCAAATAGGATGGTTTGCTGTGGATCCGAAATATATATATCCGAAATAGAAGGCAGGAATCTTGATTGTGTTTCCCATCGTAAAGTCATTCCAAAGCTATGGGATATTTCTTTTTGGGACTTTTTGAGGCATGACTTTCGTCAATGTATGGATTTCGATAAATAGTCTTGCAGTTTAACGGAATCGCTATATGATTACACAGCAAACTGTGTTAAATTAACGTTTGCTTAACATTTATTCAGCGTTAAAAATCCAACGTTAATTAGACGTTAATTGGGCTTATCAACATTAATTTGTCCTTAATATTAACGTCAACTTCATGTATACCTAATGTTAATTTTAAATCAACGCTAAACATTTCACGTTACATTAAAAGATAAACTCGACATAAATTTTGAAAGTTGGATTAATCCATGTATTCAGTTAACGTTATCAGAATGTGAAGAATCAGTTGTAAATTGTCACTCATAGTAATCCTTGATTATTCTTTAAAAAATAGTGCAGTGCATTTATTACAATACACATCTGCAACTCTTCATTGAAGCCTTTAGTTTCCGATGCATTTGTTGACATGTTCACGGTAGATTCACTTCTTGGCAATACAATTCATTCTATTTCTGCCTGTTACAATGCATTACATATTCACTAATTATTGAAACCACAATGCCGAAAAGCAAGTAAATTAGAAAGCATCAGGTATGATGACGTAACGGATAATGCGCTATGTGATCAAATTATTTACTTCTTGTCTTTCCTTTAAATATATAAAAGAAACATGTAAAATCACACTTCAAAAATACCAACAATATCAAAGTTAAGTAGCAAAACAAATGTCACTTCGAAACACTGCCTACCTCATTCGAGTTTTATATCAAAACACATCCACAATGATACTTTGCATAATTTTCACTAAGATAGGACATTCCCTGCCTCAGGGTTCACCACCTTCCAGACACGTTGCGTGTGAGATTTATGTATCAATTACTTTATAAGTGTTACAATATTAAAAATCTATTCCAAACTCGGTAAGGTCCACTTATATCGATTCTTCAAAAGACACCTAATAATGTGGTATAGTACTCCAGGTCAAATAAAAAGTATAAAATTTTCGATTTCTTTGTTCACTTTCGGTGACGACTAGAAGTGACGCCTGATGTGTCTATCCCAATTCTACACACCTACGAAGTGTGATCTTTCATGCCTGAAAGTTTGGTGTTTTTATCTTTTAAAAAAACAAAAAGAAAAAGACAACCAAAAAAACCAACAACAACAACAAAAAACAAAAAACAAAAAAAAAAAAACAACAAAAAAAAAACCAACCCGAAAACCTTGGCATATTTGGACACTGAATCATCCCTGAAAGTCTCAAGCCATATCTGAGAAAACTGAGAGGAAATAATAATAATAATAATAATAATTACAGCAATAAACAGCACGATCAGTAGAAGGTCTTCCCATTGCAAACGAGGATCTTAATAATGATCATAAAAATAAAAAATATAATTATACTGTCAATTGTACCTATCGTTAAATCAATGTTAATTTTACCTTAGCATTCCAATTTTAATGTATGATACTCAGTTAATTCATAAACTCGACATCAATTCAACGTTAAAATAATAATGCTAATGAAACGTCAATCGGCCTTATATATTAATTCAACTTAAACTTTCAACTTTAAATGCATTTGAAGAATGTGTTTATTTCCTTTTAATGCAAATTTAACAATTTAAAAATTGAGCGTGTATTCTGCCGTATTGTAGCGTATTGGTCACGGCTTTTGCGGAATCTTTTTCAGGAAGTATATCTTCAGTGCAAGGATTTTCTAAAACAATTACTAATACACGTCCGTTCTTAATTTCCGGACCATGCTCCATTCCATCCCTCAATGTATTTCTCTATGAGGAACTACAGTTCCCTTCCTATGAACATCTTGCAGCTAGCCAGACATTTTGGTCAATGCTTTCTTTTCACCAAACAAGAGTCCTAGCCGTGTATACTAGATATATTTGGTTGATATAGTTGGTAGTTCATTTATCTTCATCCTCGAAGCTATGGAGGGATTTCTTTTAGGAATACTTTGAAGGTATTACTTTCCTCATTGTATGGATTTCAATAGATAACCTTGCAGTTTATCGGAACTGTTATATGATTACACAAGCAACTGTGTGAATCGTTTGATCAAAGTGCCACTGGATAATGTCGAATTTATTTCTCCATTTTTAATGCCTATAAAGCTAAGGTACTCCTAGTGGTCAATCAAAATTTTAATGTCATTTGCTGAGCTTCAAGTGAGAGCACTCGCAATGTATTGTTGACTCCAGTGGGTTTTTTTTTTCAGCTCGTCCTAATTGAAAAATGAAATGTAACATACTTTAGAATCTGTTTAATTGTGTTAAGAATTTACTTTTATACTGGACATTCTGCTTTAAATAAAACGTTTACTAATATGTTTAACTTCTGTAAACAAAATCATGACCTGAACCTTGGTTACATAACAAAGAATTATGAGCTCTGTATCTCTCGTAAGTCGACGACTAACATTCAAATTTTTCCGGAACGTTAGAAGTATTTTAGTTATGCATGAAAAACGTTAAAAACGGAAACTACAAATGTTCACTTCAGGTCATGCCCGTGCCACCTTAACGTTAAAAAGGAAAACGTAACATTAATATACCGTTAAAGAATTACTGTCAATATTACGTTATTCGAAGGGATATATTAATTAAACTCATTTCATATTCAAATCATTTGGAAGTTCATGCTTATCTAACATTGATGGTTATTTAAAAAGTTCGATTCTCGCTGGCGCCGAGATATGTGAGGATGTCTGCCAGTTTACTTTCGGATGAGCAGTGATCTCTTTCCGGGTACTTTGTATCTGTGTTCTCTCCTCCATCAATAAAAACTGGACGCCACCAGATAACTGAAAAAAAATGTTGAGTGTGGCGTAAAACAATAAAACATCAATCAATCAATCTCATTCAAAAACTAAAAATAGAAGATGTATTCTGCCGTGTTCTAAAGTCTTTTTCAAGAAATGTAGTCTCAACGCAAGGATTTTCCAAAGCAGTTACTAAATAGGATTCTTTCTTAATCCTCGCACCGTGTGAAGAATCTGCAGAATCAATTGTAAATTGTCACTCATAGTAATCTTTGATTATTCTTTTAGAAATAGTGCAGTGCATTTATTACAATACACATCTGCAACTCTTCATTGAAGCCTTTAGTTTCCGATGCATTTGTTGACATGTTCACGGTAGATTCACTTCTTGGCAATGCAATTCATTCTATTTCTGCCTTTTACAATGCATTACATATTCACTAATTATTGAAACCACAATGCCGAAAAGCAAGTAAATTAGAAAGCATCAGGTATGATGACGTAACGGATAATGCGCTATGTGATCAAATTATTTACTTCTTGTCTTTCCTTTAAATATATAAAAGAAACATGTAAAATCACACTTCAAAAATAGCAACAATATCAAAGTTAAGTAGTAAAACAAATGTCACTTCGAAACACTGCCTACCTCATTCGAGTTTTATATGAAAACACATCCACAATGATACTTTGCATAATTTTCACTGAGATAGGAAATTCCCTGCCTCAGGGTTCACCACCTTCCAGACACGTTGCGTGTGAGTTTTATGTATCAATTACTTTATAAGTGTTACAATATCAAAAATCTATTCCAAACTAGGTAAGGTCCACTTATATCGATTCTTCAAAAGACATTATTACCTAATAATGTTGTATAGGACTCCATGTCAAATAAAAAGTATAAAATTTTCGATTTGTTTTTTCACTTCCAGTGACGACTAGAAGTGACGCCTGATGTGTGTATCCCATTTCTGCACATCTACGAAGTGTGATCTTCCATGAGTGAAAGTTTGGTGTTTTTATCTTTTACAAAAAAGAAAAAGAAAAAAAACAACAACAACCGGAAACCTTGGCATATTTGGACACTGAATCATGCCTGAAAGTTTCAAGCCAATCCTTGAAGCCCTCTCTTAGAAAACTGAGGGGAAATAATAATAATAATAATAATAACAGCAATAAACACCACGTTCAGTAGAAGGTCTTCCTATTGCAAACGAGGATCTTAATAATGTTGATAAAAATAACAAATATAATTATATTGTCAATTGTACCTATCGTTAAATTAATGTTAATTTTATATTAGCATTCCAATTTTAATGTATGATATTCAGTTAATTCATAAACTGGACATCAATTCAATGTTAAAATGATAATGCTATTGAGACGTCAATCGGCCTTATACATTAATTCAACTTAAACTTTCAACTTTAAATTGATTTGAACAACGTGTTTATTTCCTTTTAATGCAAATTTAACAATTTAAAAATTGAACGTGTATTCTGCCGTATTGTAGCGTATTGGTCACGGCTTTTCCGGAATCTTTTTCAGGAAGTATATCTTCAGTGCAAGGATTTTCTAAAACAATTACTAATACACGTCCGTTCTTAATTCCCGGACCATGCTCCATTCCATCCCTCAATGTATTTCTCTTTGAGGAACAACAGTTCCCTTCCTGTGAACATTTTGCAGCTAGGCAGACATTTTGGTCAATGCTTTCTTTTCACCAAACAAGAGTCCTAGCCGTGGATTCTAAAAACATCTGGTTGATCTAGTTGGTAGTAACATCTATCTTCTTCCTGGCACCTATGGGGTATTTCTTTTAGGAATACTTTGAAGGGATTACTTTCCTCATTGTATGGATTTCAATAGATAACCTTGCAGTTTTTCGGAACTGTTATATGATTACACAGCCAACTGTGTCTAACGTTTGATTAAAGTGGCACTGGAAGATATCGAATTTATTTCTCCATTTTTAATACATATAATGCTAAGCTAAGGTACTTCTAATGGTCAAAATTTGAATATCAGTTGTTGAGGTACAAGTGAGAGCATTCGCAATTCATTGTTGACTCCAATGTGGGTTTTTTCCCCAGTTCTTTCTAATTCAAAAATGAAATGTAACAAACTTTAGAATCTGTTTAATTGTGTTAAGAATTTACTTCTATACTGGACATTCTGCTTTAAATAAAACTTTTACTAGTATAGTTAACGTCTGTAAATAATACATTGACCTGAACCTTGGTTACATAACAAAGAATTATGACCTTTGTATCTCTCTTGGAAGTCAACGACTAACATTCATTTTTTTCCTGAACATTAGAAATACTTTAGTTAAGTATAAAAATCGTTAAAATCGAAACCTACAAATTTTCACTTCAATTTATGTCCGTGCCACTTTAACGTTACAAAGGTAAACGTAACATTAATATAACGTTAAAGAAATACTGTCAATTTTACGTTAATTGAGCGGATACATTAATTGAACTCATTTAATATTCAAATCATTTGGAAATTCATGCTTATCTATCATTGATGCTAATTTAAAAAGTTCGAATCTCGCTGGCGCCGAGATATGTGAGAAAGTCTGCCAGTTTACTTTCGTATGCTCCGTGGTCTCTTCCGCGTACCTTGTATCTGTGTTCTCTCTTCAATCAATAAAAATTGGACGCCACCAGATAATTGAAGAAAAAAAACTGTTGAGTGTGGCGTAAAACAATAAACAATCAATCAATCAATCTCATTCAAAAATTAAAAATTGAAGATGTATTCTGCCATATTCTAAAGTCTTTTTCAAGAAATGTAGTCTCAACGCAAGGATTTTCCAAAGCAGTTACTAAATCGGGTTCTTTCTTAATCCTCGCACAGTGATTCATTCTATTCTTCAACATAATTTGGTATGAGTAATTATGGTTCCTTCACAGTGCATCTCTTGCAACTAGCCTGACATTCTGGTCAATCCTTTCTTTTAACCAAACAGGAGTTCCAGCTGTGGATAATTATATCTAGATGAAATAATTGGCAGAAACATTTCATCAGATTTTCATTGAGAAATCATTCTATATCAATGGAGGGGTTTCTTTTCGGATATTCTGAACATTTGTTAGTGTATGGATTTCAATAAACAGCCTTGCAGTTTATCGGAGCCGTTACATCCTGTTGTATACTTTCAAGGCTCTATATGGATTACTTCAAGCATACATTCAGGAACTGGTTCAAGTGCAGCGTCCTGAGGGAACACTTCGGTCTGCGGTTTCGCTATCCCTTTTAAAGCCACGCAAGATTGAGAAAGACGCTTTGATGTGTCCTTATGAATCCGATGGAACTGTTTCCCTTGGAAGCCTGCATTCCAATGTTCATTAGCTTTTCTAAAAGTGAACCTAAACATATCATTTAAACAAGTATTTAGCTTGTAAGCAGTTTTTACAGATCAATATAACAAAAATTCTAGTCTCATAAAAGCATGTCTTACATGATCTTTTATAGCCTTCTCATATTACCTCACTATAGTATTTGTCCTGTTTTAATGTATTGCTCTTTGTTTTAATTGCATTGCATGTAAAACGCTTTAGAGTAATTGTGTTGATTATGTAAGGCGCTAAATAAATGTACGATAATAATAAAAATGAATAATATTGCACAGCCAATTCTTTCTAACGTTCAATTAACGTTAACTTAAAATCAATTGAACGTTATAATGATTAACGTTAATTTAACATCAATCGTGCTAATGCGTTGATTTAAGGTTGTTATTTTTTACCGCGACATTAATGTGTAATTTGATAGAACGTTAACGCCAATTAAAAAAAAAAATACAAAGGATTAGCAGTGTCTTCTACAGTATTTCATAGTCACGATTTCCTCTGCGCCTTTTTATCAAGAAATATCCCCTCCGCTCAAGGATTTAATGATGCAATTACTAATAGATAATACATGTCCATTCTTAATCCCCTTACCATAACCCATTCCATCCCCCAATGCCTTTTTCTCTGAGGAATCATTATCCCTTCCCAGTGCATCTCTTTCAACTAATCCGTCATTCTGGTCTATCCCTTCTTTTGACCAAATAGGATGGTTTGCTGTGGATCCGAAATATATATAGCCGAAATAGAAGGCAGGAATCTTGATTTTGTTTCCCATCGTAAAGTCATTCCAAAGTTATGGGATATTTCTTTTGGGGCTTTTTGACGCATGACTTTCGTCAATGTATGGATTTCGATAAATAGTCTTGCAGTTTATAGGAATCGCTATATGATTACACAGCAAATTGTGTTAAATTAACGTTTGCTTAACATTTATTAAGCTTAAAAACCCAACGTTAATTAGACGTTAATTGGGCTTATCAACATTAATTTGTCGTTAATATTTACATCAACTTAATGTATATCTAATGTTAAGTTTAATTCAACATCAACATTTCACGTTACATTAAAAGATAAACTCGACATAAATTTTGAAAGTTGAAGTAATCCATGTATTCAGTTAACGTTATCAGAATGTGAAGAATCAGTTGTAAATTGTCACTCACAGTAATCCTTGATTATTCTTTTAGAAATGGTGCAGTGCATTTATTACAATACACATCTGCAACTCTTCATTGAAGCCTTTAGTTTCCAATGCATTTGTTGACATGTTTACGGTAGATTCACTTCTTGGCAATGAAAATCATTCTATTTCTGCCTGTTACAATGCATTACATATTCACTAATTATTGAAACCGCATTGCGAAAAAGCAAGTAAATTAGAAAGCATCAGGTATGATGACGTAACGGATAATGCGCTATGTGATCAATTTATTTACTTCATGTCTTTCCTTTAAATATATAAAAGAAACATGTAAAATCACACATCAAAAATAGCAACAATATCAAAGTTAAGTAGCAAAACAAATGTCAGTTCCAAACACTGCCTACCTCATTCGAGTTTTATATCAAAACACATCCACAATGATACTTTGCATAATTTTCACTGAGATAGGAAATTCCCTGCCTCAGGGTTCGCCACTCTTTCAGACAAGTTGCGTGTGAACTTAATGTATAAATGAGTTTGTAAGTGTTACAGTATTAAATCCTATTCCAACCCCCAGTGAATCACACCACACCGAAATTCCAATATAAAGAACCACAGAATTACTTAAGGAATATATTTGTTATTTGATTGGCAATATTATCAATTCGGTTGTCTAAACATTACTAGATTTTAAATCATTTTATGAGTTTAATGTATGCACAATAGCCAAACCCATGACCACAGAAGTTAAGACAAAACTGGCCTCATAAATGGTGTTTACGTTTAGCAGTCACAAACTATCTGTAATCTGTCTGTTCACCCAGTATGACGTTAATTCAAAATCTGACCAGAAAGGAAAGAGTTGACAGATCAAAATCTGACGAGAAAGGAAAGAGTTGACAGATCAAAATTAGAATCGCTTGTTACTGAGAACATTTTAAAATAATTATTTCATGTACTGCCATTTAATTGTGTTTTATTGTTTCATTTTTCATTTTTACCTTTGTAAAGCGCCTTGGAGTAATTTGTTTTATATAAGGCGCTGTATAATTTTATTTATTGATTTATATATTTACAGTATGTACTCTGTATTACAAGTTTTGAATAATTCCCCTTTCCCATTCATCTCTATAGTTGTGAAAACCTTTGGACTAAGAATCCACACGATTTGGTTTAAGAAAATCATGACCAACCACGTACAATTTGATAGCTATATGACAAGCTGAAGCTAAAGTGAGGCTAGAAATGTAACTGCACAGTCAAAAATATGAATTTTTGTATAGAAAAACCGTGATATATATTTTGCATTATTGCAGTAAAATATTCAGATATGTGATAGATAACTTCTTGATATTGTTTCGTGGAATCAACATACATCAGCTAGAATACAAGCCATTTATTAACAAGCAGGTAGGCTGGCAGACAGAAACATAGACAAATAGACTGATCAACAAACAGGTAGACAGACAGACAGAAACATAGACAAATAGACAGATCCACAAACAGGTAGACAGACAGACAGAAACATAGACAAATAGACTGATCTACAAACAGACAGGCAGACAGACAGAAACATAGACAAATAGACTGATCCAAAACAGGTAGGCAGACAGACAGAAACATAGACAAATAGACTGATCCTCAAACAGGTAGGCAGTCAGACCGAAACATGGACAAACAGACTGATCCACAAACAGGTAGGCAGACAGACAGAAATATAGACAAATAGACTGATCCACAAACAGTAGACAGACAGACAGAAACATAGACAAACAGACTGATCCACAAGCAGGTAGACAGACAGACAGAAACATAGACAAATAGACTGATCTACAAACAGGTAGACAGACAGAAACATAGACAAATAGACTGATCAACAAACAGGTAAACAGACAGACGGAAACATAGACAAATAGACTGATCTACAAACAGACAGGTAGACAGACAGAAACATAGACAAACAGACTGATCCACAAGCAGGTAGACAGACAGACAGAAACATAGACAAATAGACTGATCTACAAACAGGTAGACAGACAGAAACTTAGACAAATAGACTGATCAACAAACAGGTAAACAGACAGACGGAAACATAGACAAATAGACTGATCTACAAACAGACAGGTAGACAGACAGAAACATAGACAAATAGACTGGTCCACAAACAGGTAGGCAGACAGTCAGAAACATAGACAAATAGACTGATCTACAAACAGACAGACAGACAGACAGAAACATAGACAAACAGATTGATCTACAAACAGGCAGGCAGACAGACAGAAACATAGACAAACAGACTGATCGAAAAACATGTCGGCAGACAGACAGAAACATAGACAAACAGACTGATCTACAAACAGGTAGGTAGACAAACAGAAACATAGAGAAATAGACTAATCCACAAACAGGTAGACAGACAGAAATATAGACAAATAGACTGATCTACAAACAGGTAGACAGACAGACAGAAACAAAAACTAATAGACTGATCCACAAACAGGTAGACAGACAGACAGAAACATAGACAAATAGACTGATCTACAAACAGGTAGAGAGACAGACAGAAACAAAAACTAATAGACTGATCCACAAACAGGTAGACAGACAGACAGAAACATAGACAAATAGACTGATCTACAAACAGGTAGACAGACAGAAATATAGACAAATAGACTGATCTACAAACAGGTAGACAGACAGACAGAAACAAAAACTAATAGACTGATCCACAAACAGGTAGACAGACAGACAGAAACATAGACAAATAGACTGATCTACAAACAGGTAGGCAGACAGACAGAAACAAAGACAAATAGACTGATCCACAAACAGGTAATTCAAATTAAAAGTTGGGCAAACAGTGATCGCAGGACATACCAGAGATGGGATCCGGTGGATAAAAGGGGTAATCATCCTCTTCGACCAGCCACATCCGCCATATGCAGAAAATCTTGAATGAAACTTGTTTATTGGTTTCTAAGATCAAAACAATGAAAACACATCCTCAAAATAAAAAAAAACAAATCTTTCATAATTTCTTTGAACGTTTCAAAATAGCAGGTGCCTAACTTCATTATTCACATTCCATATACATTAGATATTCATCGGTGTTAAAGATGTCCTCTTGCTAAATTATATATCCGGGCGCACAGAGACACAGACAAGGTGATTTCAGTATACCCTCCCTAACCTTCGTTTGTGAGGTATAATAGAACGGTCACTCAGATAAGGACATCTCATGTTTACTATTGCGTGACTAGCATGATAGCTGTAGACACTCTTTTGCATATAGCTAGCCCACTACCAAGTTCCTGGGTAGCCTCCAGCACATTTCCAACTCCAATTTGTAAACTGTCTCCCTTAAAATATGGCATTATACTTCATTTCCTATTTTGAACAAACATGCGTCACCATTTACCCAGCTTGAATTTGGTTCGGTGATTCTGGAAAAGAAATCCAAATTGTGAAAAGTCCGCAGACACATGAGAGGCAAATAATTGAGAAATTTGAATTTAGGGTGTTAACTTGATCTCTAAGCTCAGGAAAGTTATTAAAAACACTTGCAGGCCAGTCATAATTAGAACTGTCCAGAATTAAACAAATGGACATGATGATTTCAGTAATGTGTATACCCCCTCCTAAACTTACGCGCAGTAGTTCCTGTGAGAGACAAAATCTAACAAAATATGAATAAGTCCGTAAAGTTGAAAAAGAATGAAACTGAAGTGTAAGTTTCCAATTATTATGGATATATCAGATACATATCTTTATAAGGTGAATAAAGCGTATACATTTTATAGATTCTGTAGTGACCTCAACAAGATTGTAGAAGTTATCATTTCAGTTTGAAGATTGTCTCTTTTCAATTTACAAACCTTGCTCTATTACTAAGTACTTTAAATGTAGGATCAACAGGGACAAATCTTAGATCCACCCCACCCATCACTTTTGGGTAGCTGCTGTGTATTTTCAATATACCACGGGCTTGAGTTTACGCTCAATAACAGAAACCAAGGTTTCACTATGTCATTTTTCCGAGAAACTGAGTGTTCTTATCTCTGATTCAATTATATTGATTGATTGTTGTTTTAAGCCACACTCTACAATTTTTCAGTTATCTGATGGCGTCTAGTTTTTGTAGGTGAAGTAGAGAACCCAGACACAATGTACCCGGGGACAGATCACAGACCCTCCGAAAATAAACTGGCAAACTTTCTAACATATATTCGCGCGAGCGAGAATCAAACTCGCGCTGACTAGAGGTGAAAGGTCTTGTGATTTTGAGCGCAATGCTCGGATCACTCGGCCACGGAGGCCCCCCTCGATTCAATTATATATATATATAGATTAAATATTGTTTAACGTCCCGGTCGAAACTTTCACTCATATGGAGACGTCACCACTGCCGGTGAAAGGCTACAAATTTAGGCCTATGTTCGACGTTTATGGCCTTTGACAATGGAGGGATCTTTTACATGCCACACCTGCTGTGACACGGGACCTCGGTTTTTACGGTCTCATCCGAAGAACCGCCCCATTTAGTCGCCTCTTACGACACGCAAGGGGGTACTGAGGATCTATTCTAACAATCCGGATCCCCACGGATATATATATATATATATATATATATAAGTTTCCTTTGAATTTTATCAAAAGCTTCATTATTTCACTATCCTCGACTGCATCATACCTTACATCGAAGGTGCAGGACAATGGTTGATTGATTTAAAATTCCCATCCTAAATCCACATTAATCAGTTTTAATGTTGATTTATCGTCATTACATTAACGTTAAACCATCATTAATTTATTATCTTGTATCATTTTCATAATTTACTGATTATCTGAAATTTAAATGTTATTTATCATTGAATATTTACTGTTAATTTAATGTTGTTATAGTTAAATGGTTTGCATTAATTTAGCGTTCAATGAATATAACGTTAGAATATCGTTCATTTAACGTAAAACAAACGTTAACTTTAATTTAATGTTGAAATTTCTTTAAGACTGCATTAACGTTATGTTCAATTGACTATGTATAATTGAGACATCCACAAGTGAAAACGATGTTTCCGTCTGAATTCATTGATATATTACGGAAAAGTTCGCTTGGTCTATTTGATGCAGTAGTGAGGTATAGCTAATTAGAATATTCCAGACTTGGATGATGTGGTAAACTGGATCCTTGAGGGTGAAATAATATCAGTTGGTCGTGCTGGTGTGTAAGAAAACTAAATGGATCATTAACGGCGGTAGGATGGAGGTCAGAACTGCATTCACTATAAAGCTCACAAAACGTATGGCAAAAATACATTCCTTTAGTTGGCGACAACATGGAGGCAACAGTACAGAAGCTGTGGGACGATTGCACTAAAGTAGATCCTCGGTTTTAGTTATTACATTCAAAATATGAGGATATGATGAAGTAGATTTCGTTAAGGACACATGTGGCTCTTCTCAATAATGTATCATTTTTGTGACTTTCTCTTCTAGTTTAAGTTGTTTCTCTAAATAAACCTGAGGTATATCTCCAGGAGTGTTTTATTTGTCATATTTTGATAGTGTCAGGTTGTGGCAAGTAGATTTATTGATTGTATATTGCTTAACGTCTCGCTCAGGAATCTTTCGCTCACATGTAGACCTCACCATTGCCGGTGATGGGCTGCAAAATGCAGACCTATGCTCGACGCTTATGACCTTTAAGCAGGGAGGGATCGACAACACTTACTGTGGCACGGGGCCAAGGTTTTTACGATCTCGTCCGAGGACCCGCCCATTTAGTCGCCTTTTACGGCACGCATGGGGTACTGAGGATCTACTCTAACAATCCGGATCCCCACGGTGGCAAGTAGACATGTACACTAACTCTTATGTACAACAGGATGATGTATGTATGGACATTACTAATTTATTGTAGCAAAACAGGGGACGCAGATTATGGAATCAATCAAAAATCGAATCCGGAACCCTTCCATTACATGTTAATGTATCTAGCCACTGAGCTAACCAAGCTGATAGTCATTGATTTATTGTTTCTTTTTACGTCCCGTCGAGAATTTTTCATTTATATTGAGAAGTCACCATTTGTAGGTGAAGTACCTCAGATTATACCCATATATAGCGCTAAAGGCTAAGGTGGCTCGGGGTAGCGATGTGGCCCATGGGCCTCTTTTATGATTTACAATTTGTTGAAAAATTCCCGTCATTGGGTTTAAATGTTGCAGCCGTTTTATGTAATACAGCAACACCTATCAATAACGTCAAGACCCCTTGAATGGATGCAAGATCTCGACAGATAGATTTAGACACTTAGTGGTGTAATATGGAAATACAAAAAGTCCGTGAAAAAAGTGAGATTGGACTCGGTCTCCGACTCGCCCAATGTGATTTTTAAAGAACTCCATATATTTCAATATTACCGACTTAACTTACACCTTACCCGATATCATTTTTCTTTCAAGGACCCCATATATTTCCATATTATCGCACCAAGTGTCTACATAACTAACAATACAATGAATACCATAAATAAAGTAATTCAATGTGGATCAGGGTTAGAGATCCTTAGTACCTCTTGCTTGTCGTAAGAGGCGACTGCATGGGACAATACTCCGCATGAGGACGCAAAAGCTAAGGTCCCATGTCAGCTGGTGTGGCATGATAGAGATATCTCTTTGGTTAAATGCCGTTAGCGTCGAGCAAAGGCCTAAATTTTGCAGCCCTTCACCGGCAATAGTGATGTCTGTATATGAGTGAAATATTCTCTAGTGGGATGTTAAACAACCAACCAACCGATAGAGTACTTTTGAGACATTTGCCTTGCCTGATACAGTGCCAGATCGGCCAGATTTTGTGCATCTTTGACGGACCCTGTGCTAGTCAGAAATTTCTTTTTCCACCTACAAACTGTCTCATTAGATATCTTATCAGACCCATAAACATCCCCCAATTCAGTAAAAATCTGTATTACCGAATGACCGTGTTTTGTGCGAAGTTTTTTATAGACTCTAATTTCGTCAATATTCTCAACCCGTTTCCCAACCATTTTTGTAACAGTGGTCAACAATGGCCCTATTGAAATGGCTATAAGCTTAAACCTATGTGGAGCTGAAGGCTATTGTTTATACCGTTGGAAAGGTATTGAATAGATCTATTCAAGAGTATCATCACCCACGAAATCATGCAAAGCGTTCTCGCGCTATGGTACAATACACATTACAGATGGAACAGCCCTCGTAAAACTGCCATCAATATTTATCCATATATACGGTGTGACCGTTGGATTGAGCGAAGCATGAAATGGTCATTGGTGTGTACCAAGTGATAATTATAATTCACTAATAGAACATCAATTCATTTAAAAATATACTTAGTTATAAAATTCCCCTTGTGCTATAAATTCAGATATTAAAGGGGATGATAAGAGGATAACTTTATAACCCGTCATTTAACGCGGGGAATATAACGCCAATCGAAGTGCATTGTGACGTCAAATTTTGCTTTCGATGCTTTTTTAAACTACAGACACTGAAGCGCACTACTACCTCACTTTGTCGGAACGAAACGATTCTTGCACGGAACTCTGAACGGTTTTCACGGAACGCTGAACGATCTGCACGTAACGAAACGATTCTTGCACGGAACGCTGAAAGGTTTGCACGAAACGCTTCTAATTTCTTGAACGGTCTGCACGAAACGGTGTTCTTGTGAATGGTTGATATGCAATGGTAGGCGTGGCCTGTACGCTTCAAATTTTAGCGTCTTTACGGTTGGGAAAATGGTAAAGGTAAAATTGTTTTTTTTTAAATGAATATTATCCCTGCTTGATGTGGTATTGTTTTTGTTTTTTCCTGGTGAAACTCGGCGTTATAATGTTTCACTCAGAGACGCAGCTTTCATCCATGCTATTCACATCTTTAAAAGCGAAAAAAAATATATCTCAATAAAATTACTACAGAAGCGGGAAAAAAAGCACTTGAAACATTTTCACAATGAATTATTTTGAAACAGACGATTAAAATTCGTACTGCACCTCGTATGCCACTATTCAATGCCACGTCCAGTCCCAAAATAAACGATGATTTGCCACTAAAAAGTTAGTTTTCTATACTTAATGTTTATTATTTCTTTGAATAAAATGCTAATGTGAATTTATAAAACAACTTTTCTTGCGTACAAGAAATAATGTGACGGCACGACGACCACCACGTTTTACGAAGCCATTGGTGTGTATACTGCGCTTGTACATGTTCCTTGATTTTAGCAGATACTCCCTAAAAGTATACAGTCATCCGCCAAAAGTATTCGTAAAAAAATCAAAATGGCCGTCACATGTAAACAAAGCCAGAGCGTATATTGCTATAAAATATATAAAATATATGATCCGCCTATCGTAATAAGAAATCACCGAGTTATTTTAAACAATTATCATATGATGCTACACGTCATAACGTTACGTCACACTTTGTCGTCTGTAAATTTTGGGAAAACCCCATGTAAACAAAGATGGGCCGAAAGGGAAAAGAGCTGACAAGTGATCAGAAAACGTACATATCTGCGCTTTATGATGCGAATGTTAAAAAGATCGACATTATCAGAATGACAGGCTTGAAACAAAGTACCATGTACAGTTTTCTTCAGCGTTATTCTGAACGAGGTAATAAAGAAAATTTACCTCGATCCGGACGACCACGGGAATTCGGGGTGAGGGATGTGAGGACACTTTCGAGGACTGCAAGGCGGCATCGCAT
Source organism: Ostrea denselamellosa (assembly GCA_024699665.1). NCBI lineage: Eukaryota > Metazoa > Mollusca > Bivalvia > Ostreida > Ostreidae > Ostrea > Ostrea denselamellosa. Next base: position 15,038,509 of record JAMZEH010000018.1, read on the forward strand.
GAAGTCTTTAGATGAAATTACGGATTTATTTAATACCGGCAGAAATCGTACCTTTTCTAAGCGAACGATTGAGAGGAAATTACATGATGATGGATACCAAAAGTGGGCAGTAAAGAAGGCGATTAGAATTCGTGCAGTTAACAAGAAAAATCGTGTGGCCTGGTGCAGAGGTAATCTTCGTAAGACTCTTGATGCATACTGGAATAAAGTCATATTTAGTGATGAATGTAAGGTTATAATTGGACAAGACACGCGTGTGAGAGTATGGAGAAAAGTTGGGGAAGAGTACCTACCCGATTGCATTTGCCCGCCATCAAAACGCAAGTTAACTTTAATGATATGGGGATGCATCACATATCACGGTATCGGGACAATTTGTGCTGTTGATGGAAATATCAATGCTGGAAAGTATATTTCTGTGTTGGATGAAAATCTTTGGCCTGTAATTGTACGACATTTTGCGGACAACAACTACATATTTCAAGACGATAATGCGCCTGTACATAGGGCCCGGATTGTCCAAGACTTCCGGAGAAATAATCAACTTAAGTCCATGAATTGGCCAGCCCAGAGTCCCGACCTCAATATAATTGAAAACTGTTGGTGGCGATTGAAAAGAGAACTTCAAAAACGAGCCGCAAACATAAGTAATGTCCATGAACTGGAACATGCCATTAGGGACATCTGGACTAATATTCCCATCGCTTACATTCAGAACTTATACAAATCTCTTCCTAAACGAATTCTGAGAGTTATAAGAAACAAAGGAAATATAACCAAGTACTAAAGTAAGTTTTTTAAAAATTTTATTGACTTCATTTCAATTTCAAGCGGAACCCACATTACTTACCTGACGGCGGCCATTTTAATTTTTTACGAATACTTTTGGCGGATGACTGTAGAAATACCCTTGAGTATTTTTTGTCTCATATCATCTATTAGGTGAAAAAATAATCGTGTAGAATGTCTCAGACATAAATTGACATGCTGCCCGATTTTCATGAGCCGGTATTTATATTTTTTGCCGTAAGTAACTGGTATCAGGGTATATGTTACCCATTCTCATGAAACTTTTTTTTATTTTTCGAAGCATTGTTTTTACAGACAGAACACTCAATATTTATAGTACCAATTAATGCATGTCTTTGATCACAATCATTTTATATATATATATATATTTAACGAAGGGTCGATAAATCGCACCTTTGTACATTGCATGTAGTACTTTTGTTGATTACAATAAATTAAACACTAGTTTAATGTTTTGATTTTATTTTTTATGTCGACTATTTAATTGATTTTAAATAAGTTTTAACAGAAGGAATAGTGAGTCTGTTAAAACTTCAACACTACAAAATCTTGTACTTTGATGAATTTTACACGATGATCACCCATGATTGATTGATTATATATTGTTTAACGTCTCGCTTGAGAATCTTTCACTCATATGGGGACGTCACTATTGCCAGTAAAGGGTTGCAAAATGTAGGCCTATGCTCGGCTCTCATGGCCTCTGAGCAGGGAGGGATCTTTATCGTGCCAAACCTGTTGTGACACGAGACCTCGGTTTTTGCGATCTCATCCGAAGGACCGCCCTATTTAATCGCTTTTTACGAAAAGCAAGGGGTACTGGGTATCTAGTCTAAAAACCCGGATCCACACGGGGCTGATCACTCATGTATTTCCCCAGAAGGCATCCAATGAAGATTACTGCAGATGACTGTTACCTCAAAACTATAGTTGCAGAGATTGCATATTCTTTGTTTAGAATTCATCATTTCCGCAAAAATATTCTGTGAAAATTTTAGCACATTGTCGCTTGGTCAATTGTTTTGTTGCGTATCATTTTCAGGCCAAAAAATAGAAGGTGGGGTTGTATATTATACACAGTTGGATATTATATTTGGTACAATACAATATTAGATGTTTTTATCATTTTTGGTATGAAGTTTAACAAATATGTTTTTAAAACAACTTTTATAAAATAATTGAAGAAAGGGGGCCTCCGTGGCCGAGTGGTTAGAGCATCGGGCTCAAAATCACAAAGCCTCTCACCTCTGTCGGCGCGTGTTCGAATCTCGGCCGCGGCGTTATGTGAGCAAGTTTGCCAGTTTACTTGCGGAAGATCGGTGGTCTCTTCCCAGGTACATTGTATCTGGGTTCTCTCCTCCACCAACAAAAACTGGACGCCACCAGATAACTGAAAAATTGTTGAGTGTGGCGGAAAGCAATAAATAATAATAATAATAATAATAATTGAAGAAAGAACATTTCATAAAGAAAACCAAAATATGTTACCGTCAAACCTAAGACGAAAAATAGGCAGTGATTGCTCCTTCGCTAAACGCTCGGCATTTAGAAGTGAGAATCACGGGTCTTTGGGATATGACCTTAAAAACGGAGGTCCCGTGTCACGGTAGGCGTGGGCACGTTAAAGAACCCTCACTGCTACGGCCCTGAGCGCTAAGCATGGGTCTAAATTTGTGATACTTCACCTACAGCTGGTGGCGTCTCAATATGAGTGAAAAATTATCGAAGGGGCGGAAAACAAACAATTAATCAATTAATCAAAATATGTTAGCATTTATCGGAAATGCACGCTCTGTAAGTTTGCATGGTCGTGGCTTGAACGGTTCTAACACACGAAACGTTTCTTGCACGGGACGATTCTTGCACGAAACGCTTTGCACGGTTGGCACGGAACGAAACGATTCTTGCACGGAACGGTGAAAGGTCTGCAGGAAACACTAAACAGCTTGCACAAAACGCTGAACGATTTGCAGGGTACGAAACGAAATGCTTTAGACATGTAGTAGCACGCTTTAGGTTCTGTATAAATAAGACAATTTTGAATACTTTCCATGGTTTATGATACTCAATATAACACTGTACATGTGTTCATCACGTGGGTGTGGACGATATCGTGCGGGTCTTCATCACGTGGGTGTGGGCAATATCGTGCGGGTGTTCATAACGTGGGTGTGGGCGATATCGTGCGGGTCTTCATCACGTGGCTGTAGGCGATATCGTGCGGGTCTTCAGCACGTGGTTGTAGGCAATATCGTGCGGGTCTTCATCACTTGGCTGTGGGCGATATCGTGCGGGTTTTCATCACGTGGGTGTGGGCGATATCGTGCGGTTCTTCAGCACGTGGCTGTGGGCGATATCGTGCGGGTTTTCATCACGTGGGTGTGGGCGATATCGTGCGGTTCTTCAGCACGTGGGTGTGGGCGATATCGTGCGGGTCTTCAGCACGTGGGTGTGGGCGATATCGTGCGGGTCTTCAGCACGTTGGTGTGGGCGATGTCGTGCGGGTCTTCAGCACGGGGGTGTGCGCTGCGCGATAAGTTGCGGGTCTTCAGCACGGTGAGGGGAGGGGGGGGGGGGGGGCTGCGCGATATCGTGCGGGTCTTCAACACGGGGTGTGCACAATACTGCACAGGTCTCCATTCTAAGGCGGTGCGTGCACAATACTGCACAGGTCTCCATTCCCAAGGGGGCTTGCGTGCACAATACTGCACAGCTCTCCATTCTAAGGGGTGTGCACAATACTGCACAGGTATCAATTCCAAGAGGGGTGTAAAATACTGCACAGGTATCAATTCCAGGAGGGATGCAAAATACTGCACAGGTCTCCATTCCAAGGAGGGTGCACAATACTGCACAGGTCTTCATTCCAAGGGGGGTGCACAATACTGCACAGGTCTTCTTTCAAAGGGGGGTGCAAAATACTGCACAGGTCTTCATTCCAAGGGGGTGCACAATACTGCACAGATCTTCATTCGAAGGGGGGGGGGGGGGTGCACAATACTGCACAGGTCTCCATTTCAAGGAGGTGCACAATACTGCACAGGTTTCCATTCCAAGGGAGGTTGCGTGCAAAATAATGCATAGGTCTCCATTCCAGGGAGGGGGGTTGCGAGCACAATAATGCACGGGTCGCCATTCAAAGGGGGTTGCGTGCACAATACTGCACGGGTCTCCATTTAAAGGGGGGTGCACAATAAAGCACAGGTCTCCATTTCAAGGGGGGGGGGGGGTGCACAATACTGCACAGGTCTTCATTCCAAGGGGAGGTGCACAATACTGCAAAGGTCTCCATTCAAAGGGGGGTGCACAGTACTGCACAGGTCTTCATTCCAAGGGGAGGGTGCACAGTACTGCACAGGTCTCCATTTCAAGGGGGTGCACAATACTGCACAGGTCTTCATTCCAACGGGGTGCACAATACTGCACAGGTCTTCATTCCAAGGGAGTGCACAATACTGCACACGTCTTCATTCGAAGGGGGGAGCGCACAATACTACACAGGTCTTCATTTGAAGGGGGTGCACAATACTGCACAGGTCTTCATTCCAAAGGGGTGCACAATACTGCACAGGTCTTCATTCGAAGGGGGGGGGGCGCACAATACTACACAGGTGTTCATTTGAAGGGGGTGCACAATACTGCACAGGTCTTCATTCGAAGGGAGTGCACAATACTGCACAGGTCTTCATTTCAAGGGGGTGCACAATACTGCACAGGTCTTCATTCCAAGGAGGGGTGCACAATACTGCACAGGTCTTCATTCTAAGGTAATGCAACATACTTCACAGGTCTTCATTCGAAGGGGGGAGGGGGCGCACAATACTGCACAGGTCTTCATTCCAAGGTGGGGCACAATACTGCACAGGTTTCCATTCCAAGGGAGGTTGCGTGCAAAATAATGCATAGGTCTCCATTCCAGGGAGGGGGGTTGCGAGCACAATAATGCACGGGTCGCCATTCAAAGGGGGTTGCGTGCACAAAACTGCACGGGTCTCCATTTAAAGGGGGGTGCACAATAAAGCACAGGTCTCCATTTCAAGGGGGGGTGCACAATACTGCACAGGTCTTCATTCCAAGGTGGGGCACAATACTGCACAGGTTTTCATTCCAAGGGGGTGCACAATACTGCACAGGTCTCCATTTCAAGGGGGTGCACAATACTGCACAGGTCTTCATTCCAAGTGGGTGCTCAATACTCCACAGGTCTTCATTCGAACGGGGTGGACAATACTGCACAGGTCTTCATTCCAAGGGAGTGCACAATACTGCACAGGTTTTCATTCGAAGAGGGGGCGCACAATACTGCAAAGGTCTTCGTTTGATGGGGGGGGGGGGGGGGGGGGGTGCACAATACTGCAAAGGTCTTCGTTTGATGGGGGGGGGGGTGCACAATACTGCACAGGTCTTCATTCGAAGGGGGGGAGGGTGCACAATACTGCACAGGTCTTCATTCCAAGGGAGTGCACAATACTGCACAGGTCTTCTTTCCAAGGGGGGGGGGGGGCACAATATTGCACGGGTCTCCATTTAAAGGGGGGTGCACAATACTGCACAGGTCTCCATTTTAAGGGGGTTGCCCAATACTGCACAGGTCTCCATTTCAAGGGGGGTGCCCAATACTGCACTGGTCTTCATTCCAAGGGGAGGTGCACAATACTGCACAGGTCTCCATTTCAAGGGGGTGCACAATACTGCACAGATCTTCATTCCAAGAGGGGGGTGCACAGTACTGCACAGGTCTCCATTTCAAGGGGGTGTACAATACTGCACAGGTCTTCATTCGAAGGGGGGCGCATAATACTGCACAGGTCTTCATTCCAAGGGAGTGCACAATACTGCACAGGTCTTCATTCCAAGGGAGTGCACAATACTGCACAGGTCTTCATTCCAAAGGGGTGCACAATACTGCACAGGTCTTCATTCTAAGGCGGGGTGCACAATACTGCACAGGTCTTCATTCGAAGGTAGTGCAAAATACTGCACAGGTCTTCATTCGAAGGGGGGGGGGGCGCACAATACTGCACAGGTCTTCATTTGAAGGGGGTGCACAATACTGCACAGGTCTTCATTTGAAGGGGGTGCACAATACTGCACAGGTCTTCATTCGAAGGGGGGGGGGGGGCGGGGTGCACAATACTGCACAGGTCTTCATTCAAAGGGGGGGGGGGCGCACAATACTGCACAGGTCTTCATTTGAAGGGGGGGGGTACACAATACTGCACAGGTCTTAATTCCAAGGGGGGGGGGGGTGCACAGTACTGCAAAGGTCTCCATTCAAAGGGGGGTGCACAGTACTGCACAGGTCTTCATTCCAAGGGGAGGGTGCACAGTACTGCACAGGTCTCCATTTCAAGGGGGTGCACAATACTGCACAGGTCTTCATTCCAACGGGGTGCACAATACTGCACAGGTCTTCATTCCAAGGGAGTGCACAATACTGCACACGTCTTCATTCCAAGGCGGGGTGCACAATACTGCACAGGTCTTCATTCGAAGGTAGTGCAAAATACTGCACAGGTCTTCATTCGAAGGGGGGGGGGGGCGCACAATACTGCACAGGTCTTCATTTCAAGGGGGGTGCACAATACTGCACAGGTCTTCATTCAAAGGGGGGCGCACAATACTGCACAGGTCTTCATTCCAAGGGGGGGCGCACAATACTGCACAGGTCTTCATTTGAAGGGGGGTGCACAATACTGCATAGGTCTTCATTCCAAGGGAGTGCACAATACTGCACAGGTCTTCATTCCAAGGGGGGGGGGGGGGGGGCACAATACTTCACAGGTCTTCATTTGAAGGGGGTGCACAATACTGCACAGGTCTTCATTCCAAGGGAGTGCACAATACTGCACAGGTCTTCATTCCAAGGGGGGCACAATACTGCACAGGTCTTCATTTGAAGGGGGGTGCACAATACTGCACAGGTCTTCATTCCAACGGGGTGCACAATACTGCACAGGTCTTCATTTGAAGGGGGTGCACAATACTGCACAGGTCTTCATTCCAAGGGAGTGCACAATACTGCACAGGTCTTCATTCCAAGGGGGGGGGGGCACAATACTGCACAGGTCTTCATTTGAAGGGGGGTGCACAATACTGCACAGGTCTTCATTCCAAGGGGGTGCACAATAATGCACAGGTCTTCATTCCAAGGGGGTGCACAATATTGCACAGGTCTTCATTCCAAGGGGGGTGCACAATACTACACAGGTCTTCATTCCACTTGTGCAAAACACTGCACATGTGTTCGTTACATGGGGGTGTATAACACTTTAGAGGTATTCATGGTTGCATGAAAAGGTCACGATAACTACAGTATTCAATCTCGTAATTCCTATAGAAAATACAAATTAGATATGGGTAAACACGGACCTCTGGTTACACACTGTACCAGAGGTGGGATCAGGTGCCTAGGAGGAGTAAGCATCCCCTTTGACTGGTCACACCTGAAAATAGATGCCGGCTGCAAACTATCTAAGTACGAAGCAAAAGTGGACGACTCTGTAGTGTCCTTTATTTCAAGCTCACCGGGATATATCGAATCGACATATATATGAAAATGATCATTGTTAATAGACAAAACGTCGTCGATATATTTAAATGTCCGCAATTGAAGGCCACAGCAAGAGATATTTTTCTTCTCATGTAGAAGCTTTTGAATGAATTTTGCTTCGTAAGAATATAAAAATAGGTCATACAGTGTATAATACTGCACTGGTGTTCATTGCATGGAAGTATGATACTGTGCAGGTGTTCATTGCATGGAAGTATGATACTGTGCAGGTGTTTGTTACATGGGAGTATGATACTGTGCAGGTGTTTATTACATGGGAGTATGTTACTGTGCAGGTGTTTGTTACATGGGAGTATGATACTGTGCAGGTGTTTATTACATGGGAGTATGTTACTGTGCAGGTGTTTATTACATGGGAGTATGTTACTGTGCAGGTGTTTGTTACATGGGAGTATGATACTGTACAGGTGTTTATTACATGGGAGTATGATACTGTGCAGGTGTTTGTTACATGGGAGTATGATACTGTACAGGTGTTTGTTACATGGGAGTATGATACTGTGCAGGTGTTTATTACATGGGAGTATGTTACTGTGCAGGTGTTTGTTACATGGGAGTATGATACTGTACAGGTGTTTGTTACATGGGAGTATTATACTGTGCAGGTGTTTGTTACATGGGAGTATGATACTGTGCAGGTGTTTATTACATGGGAGTATGGTACTGTACAGGTGTTTGTTACATGGGAGTATGATACTGTACAGGTGTTTATTTCATGGGAGTATGATACTGTACAGGTGTCTCTTACATGGGAGTATGATACTGTACAGGTGTTTATTACATGGGAGTATGATACTGTACAGGTGTCTCTTACATGGGAGTATGATACTGTACAGGTGTTTATTACATGGGAGTATGATACTGTACAGGTGTCTCTTACATGGGAGTATGATACTGTACAGGTGTTTATTACATGGGAGTATGATACTGTACAGGTGTTTATTACATGGGAGTATGTTACTGTGCAGGTGTTTATTACATGGGAGTATGATACTGTGCAGGTGTTTGTTACATGGGAGTATGATACTGTGCAGGTGTTTGTTACATGGGAGTATGATACTGTACAGGTGTTTATTACATGGGAGTATGTTACTGTGCAGGTGTTTGTTACATGGGAGTATGATACTGTACAGGTGTTTATTACATGGGAGTATGATACTGTACAGGTGTTTGTTACATGGGAGTATGATACTGTACAGGTGTTTATTACATGGGAGTATGTTACTGTGCAGGTGTTTGTTACATGGGAGTATGATACTGTACAGGTGTTTGTTACATGGGAGTATGATACTGTGGAAGTGTTTATTACATGGGAGTATGGTACTGTACAGGTGTTTATTACATGGGAGTATGATACTGCACAGGTGTTTGTTACATGGGAGTATGGTACTGTACAGGTGTTTGTTACATGGGAGTATGATACTGTACAGGTGTTTGTTACATGGGAGTATGGTACTGTACAGGTGTTTATTACATGGGAGTATGTTACTGTGCAGGTGTTTGTTACATGGGAGTATGATACTGTACAGGTGTTTATTACATGGGAGTATGATACTGTACAGGTGTTTGTTACATGGGAGTATGATACTGTACAGGTGTTTGTTACATGGGAGTATGGTACTGTACAGGTGTTTGTTACATGGGAAAATGATACTGTACAGGTGTTCATTACATGGGTGTCTATGATTGTCACGATTGACCAATGTTCTGATCAGTAAATACAAAGATTTGTTTTATATATAATATATACAAATATTTACAATAAAAGCATCAATATAATACACATATGTGATTCAAGTGTCTACATCCTACAGCACTGCACGGCCCTCCTCCGTCTCTAGTTGACGGTATGCGGATCCGTTTCCACTTCTACGTACTGCGTGTTGAGACGACCGTTACACGTGCTGGTACACTGTAAGTCGACTTATTTTCTCCGCTTAGGCGCACGGAAATTACACACGAAAACTTTGCGACATAAGAATCCCCATGATCCTTATCCTCAGGTCTGACTGGGAAGTAGGAGGATATCCAGAGTCTCGTCTGTACCTGTCTACTGGCGCAGGTTAATGTCGGGACCTCGTCCTGTCTTTATTTGATAAGCCTATCCCAGGAACCTTAACCAAATCTTACATAAGTACAATATGACAATGTCCCTAACATTGAGTCATACAAATATCAGCGTTTTGTCACTCAAAATATACATGCACTTACACACCGCAGAGAACGGCAGACGGTACCAACTGTAATACCCTTCATAATATGTAGTATTTATGAAACAAACCTCCCTGTATTCCTATACATTTCACACAGACTGGGTTAAATTCACATAAGAATGACTTAACTTCAGGGTTCAGCTCAAGACCTCCCGGTTACGAGGCGCACACTCTAACCACTGAGGTACCGCGACCGGTGGTGTATACAGTGTTCATAACATGGGAGTATGATATTGTATTGGCGCCTTATATTTAAGACTCTGTCAGTGATAAATGAACATCAACACTGTATTACAGTTTAATATGAACCTGTATACTTTAATTTCCCTCCATCCTACAGCATTATGATTGTTGTTTTCCACCACACTCAATAATTTTTCAGTTATCTGGTGGCGTCCAGTTTTTATTTTTATTGATGGAAGAGAGAACCCTGATACAATGTACCCGGAAAGAGACCACCGACTTTCCGAAGGTAAACTAGCTAACTTTCTCAAATATGTCGGCGTGAGCGAGAATCGAACCCGCGCCGACTAGAGGCGAGAAGCTTTGTGATTTTCAGCGTGATGCTCTTACCACTCGGCCCTCTATAGCATTATGACAACTCACATAAATCATTAGTATTGTGAAAGGGATTTTCTGTTCACCTAATCAATATATGTCTCACGTGGGTGTGACCAGTCGACAGGGGATGCTTACTCTTCCTAGGCATATGATCCCACCTTTGTTTTATCATACCTTTCACTACGCTTAAATTAAGACATAAACAATGTAAACTACTAGAATTTAATGTTGCGACCGACCAATAATGTACAATCTATTTCCATTTCAAATGGATGATTTGTAATCAATGCTAAAATATACATGATATGTGTGTATACGTGTGTGTGTGTGTGTGTGTGTGTGTGTGTGTGTGTGTGTGTGTGTAAAATCCTAAAACCTTTATCTTTCAATTCTATTATCATTATGTGAGTTGTGTTTTTTGGCTTTATGTTTACGCAATCCCTCAAATGTTACGAACTTCAGGGGGCACTGATCACAAGACAGCCTTTCTGTTCCATGGATCTTAGCATGTTGATACATGTCATGCCTTCGAATAAAGCCCTTGTTGCATACAGAACATGTATAGGGTTTCTCATCTGAATGCATCAATAGGTGTCTTTTGAGGTTTGGCAATGTCCTAAGCCCTCTACTGCACACCCAGCAGATGTATGGGTGAGTTTCCACATGATCTGGCATGTGCTTCTCCAGTAGTTCTGCTGATGTGAAAGAAGCTTCACAAAGTTTGCACCGATAAGGTGCTTCCACAGGATGGAGTTTCTGCACATGTCTTTCCAGAGCACTTTTGCGAAAGAAACCCTTCTGACAAAATGAACATTTAAAAGTGGGTTCTGTGCTTTTGTGTCTTAGTTCATGCCTTATTAGATCTTTCTTGTGTTTAAATTTCTGGCTACAGTTTTCACAGTGATATAATTCGATGTCTTTATCTTCATGAGAATAAATATGGTCTTCAACCTTGCTCTTTTTATGGTCAATCTCTTTTTTATAGGTAAAGGTGATGGCCATATTTTTCTTGTGTTCTTTCAAACGGTGCTTTTTCAGAGGAGTTGTGATCTCTCTCATGGCAGAATTGGATCGAGTCATTATTCCTTTTGATTTCTCAGCATTCTGGATCGGTCTTTTCGGAATCTCATCATTTTCAAAGGGCTCTTCACACAAATGCAAATGAAGTGCAGAAAACCTACTGAATACCTTTTGGCATACTTTGCACTTCAGATAATCACTCTTTGATCCTTTAGTTGAATTCACATCAGATCTGGGATCTTCATCTGCTGCTGTTAACTGTCTAGTTTCAACTAAAGACTGTTCAAAATTTTGCACTTTTGGAACATGATTTTCTGACATTGCCACCGAGTCAGCATTTTGCTTCATGCTTTGGTCACCAGAAGTTTCATAACAAGATTGATGTTGTGGGACTGATAACGTACGAAATGATTTCTGACATCCACCACGTTCAGTACTGCCATTACTTTTTGCCTCCAACTTTTGGACTATGATGCTTTCAACATGCTCTGTTTCATCTAATTCTTCTAAATTTTCTGGGCTGCAGATATTCATAGCTGACGATGTAACATCATTATTTTGCAAAGAGTTTTCAAGTATTTTACTATTTGAATTTTCCATAAAACACTCTGTGGCATTTCTAGAATCATTCTTTTCAATGATAATTTCCTCATCACCAGAATCATCTTTCTGATTGTCTGAATCTGCAACTGTCTTACTTTTAGTATTGTCTGAAGATTCCTTGTTGTCACATGAGTGAAACTGTAATGCTGAAAAAGATTCAAAATGTCTCTCACAATGTAAACAAGAGTGTGTATTCCTAGAATCAAAGACAATGTTCCTCAATGCTTTTTCTTCCATTGAAGAAGATCCACTGTCACAAGTGTGTAGCTGTAGAGAGGAAAAGCTTGTGAAAGACAACGAGCACATTTTACAGACATGTTCTACTGAATTAGTATCCTGGGCTTTCTTTTTCTTGTTTTTGCAATGCATTTTCTTTTTTGATTTCTTTGAAATAGTGCCTCTATTTACACTTCCAATGCCTTTAAGGAACTTTCTCATGTGGTTATGACGACGTTTGTGAATTGTCAGATCACTGAACCAGGCAAATTTCGATGGACACATGTCACACTGAAACCTCCTCTCTCTAGAATGCATTCTGACAACATGCCTTTGCATATCGTGCTCTCGTCCAAATTGGTGTTTACATATTTGACATACAAACGGCTTGGGATCAATATGTGCCCTTGTGTGCCGCTTCCAAGTGTTACTGTTCTTGAAGGACTTTTCACAAATTTCACACTGGAATTTCATTTCTTCAGAATGGTCAATTTTGTGGTCTTTCAAGTTTTCTTCTGAAGTGAACACAAAGTTGCATTTTTCACACATGAAGGGTTTGTCTGCTGTAATGGTGTGTGAAATGTACACATGGCGTTCCATGTCATGCTTACGACTGTATGACCTATTACACTGCTGGCAAGGAAATCTCTGTCTTCCACTGTTCCCAGACATTTTTTCTTTCAACATTCAGCTAAAATTCAAAAACAAAAAATGGCATTTAAAAGTGGATCTGTCCTCTCCACTGTATACAGTCTTAATAGATTTAACCTGCACTATGTGCAATCTTTACCATAGATTCATTCTTTACATCACGTTCTTAAATACGCATTCCCCATTGTTTTCAATGATCACATCAATGCGGCCATACACAACCAGTGATGTATTATACTGTATAGACAAGGTTCAAAATTAACTTTTTTAAGCACTGGTCTGTAAAGATTAGTGACTATCAATGTTCACTAGTCCACAATACAATCACTAGCTTGTAAGGACTAGTGACTATCAATGTTTTCTAGTCTGTAAGGACAAGTGACTATCAATCTTTACTAGCCTGTAAGGACTAATGACTATCAGTGTTCACTAGTCTCTAAAGACTAATGAAATCAATGTCCACTAGTCTACAATGACAAGTGACAATCAGTGTTCACTAGTCTGTAGGACAAAGTGACTATCAGTGTTTACTCCTCTGTAACGACTAGTGACTATCAATGTTCAATAGTCTGTAAGGACTAGTAACTATCAATGTTTAATTGTCTGTAAGGACTAGTAACTATCAATGTTTACTAGTCTGTAAGGACTAGTAACTATCAATGTTCTCTAGTCTGTAAGGACTAGTGACAGTGTTTACTAGTCTGTAGGACATAGTGACTATCAATGTTTACTGGTCTGTAAGGACTAGTGACTATCAGTGTTTTCTAGTCTGTAAGGAATAGTGACTATCAGTGTTTACAAGTCTGTAAGGACTAGTCAATATTAATGTTTACTAGTGTATAAGGATTAGTGACTATCACTGTTTACTGGTGTGCAAGGACTACTGAGTATCAATATTTACTAGTCTGTAAGGACTAGTAACTATAAATGTTTACCAGCATTTAAGGACTAGTGACTATCAATAATTACTAGCCTCTAAGGGCTAGTGACTATCAGTGTTTACTAGTCTGCAAGGACTAGTGACTATCACTGTTTACTAGTCTGTAAACAATAGTGACTATCAGTGTTTACTAGTCTGTAAGCAATAGTGACTATCAGTGTTTACTAGTCTGTAAGCAATAGTGACTATCAGTGTTTACTAGTCTGTAAGCAATAGTGACTATCAGTGTTTACTAGTCTGTAAGGACTAGTGACTATCAGTGTTTACTAGTCTGTAAACAATAGTGACTATCAGTGTTTACTAGTCTGTAAGCAATAGTGACTATCAGTGTTTACTAGTCTGTAAGCAATAGTGACTATCAGTGTTTACTAGTCTGTAAGGACTAGTGACTATCAGTGTTTACTAGTCTGTAAGCAATAGTGACTATCAGTGTTTACTAGTCTGTAAGCAATAGTGACTATCAGTGTTTACTAGTCTGTAAGCAATAGTGACTATCAGTGTTTACTAGTCTGTAAACAATAGTGACTATCAGTGTTTACTAGTCTGTAAGCAATGGTGACTATCAGTGTTTACTAGTCTGTAAGCAATAGTGACTATCAGTGTTTACTAGTCTGTAAGGACTAGTGACTATCAGTGTTTACTAGTCTGTAAGGACTAGTGACTATCAGTGTTTACTAGTCTGTAAGGACTAGTGACTATCAGTGTTTACTAGTCTGTAAGCAATAGTGACTATCAATGTTTACTAGTTACCCTATAAGGTAGCTCTCTACAACAAGGCTTATACTTTTTATGACACAATGTCACAAGATGGCAATTTAAATGTTTTGTGAAATTGTTTGTACCAATCAAATTTGCTGCGTATCATCTTACCTCAGTGGTCAAAGCAACGGGCTTAAGAACTGCAGATCTTTAGTTCAAATCCACCTGAGGCTTTTGTTAATATTTAATGAAATAAATTTTTGAAAATCATATGTTTTTATCCAAAATTGCATATTTTTTATCTTTTTGACTTAAATACTTCTTATATACCATCATATCTTTTATAATAAAATCATTTTGTGCTGAGTTGAGAAACTCTTCCAAGTGTCGTAAGCAGGAGTCCCCTAAAGGTTTTATAAACCTCCACATGTTTGAAAAATCAGAAGGTCATGTAAATGCATAAACATGCAGGTATTCAACCACGAGTTCAAACATGCAAGAGACTTTGAGAAATTTGCCAAAATCTTGACCAATTCAAGATTAATATCCTGATTTTCACTAGCAGGGCTAGACATATTATTTTTATTCATTGGTCACTCGGGCTATCAATTTCAAATTTCACTTATCATTTGAGAACTTCTACTATTCCTTCAGAACAGTGAATAGCAAATGACTGACCCAAAGTCCATATCTAATAATTATGATGGAATGCTTTCATGACCAGTATGTTGTTTATACAAACCATCATTAATAGAAAGTTTAAATCATTTTGATCATGTTGATAAGTATGTGAATCAATTAGCTCCAAGTGCACCATCATGGCACATCAGATGTTTCCTCATCAAAATCATAAACTGATGAAAGTGCATGAAACAAAATCATGTCAAACTTCTTGCAACAATTGACTTATCGAGATATAACTCTTGAATTATTCAAATAACTACAGAAATGATAATTCATTTCATTACATGTAATTAGAACATTTCTTTCACATGGCATGAATTACTTGACAATTTTGATTTATGTAAAGAAAAGAAGTGACCAACAATCTCCACATCCCTCTTACAACATCCTCACTGACATGATCTTTGCATGTCCAAATGAACTCCTTGAAACACTATGGCTAAGATCATTACTCCCATGGGACAAATAAATTCCTCTATCTGTTGTGTGATGTACTTGTTATGTCTTTGCAATTTTGTAGTGCATATTGTATATTTATGTCAGTATTGTTGGAAACAAATTAATTACCTATATTGTTACATAGAGAGTTCTATATCTTATTTGAAAAATGTGCATTTCTATTCAACAGAGTTACTGCTTTGCTTCCTTACATTGGTAGGGATTACCTCCCTTAAAACATCATTTTTGTTTCCATTAATTGATTGATTGATTGGCGTTTTACGCCGACTTGGCAATATTTCAGCCATTCTATGGCGGTTAAGCAACTGAAATCTGGTTGGTTTTGAAAGTTGAAGTTTCCCTGATGGCCCCCAGTGAGCCTACTCTTTTTGAAAATCAAGGAAACGATCTTTTACGTGCCAAGGGGTTTGTAATCCTTGACATCCAGGGCACCCTTTAACGTCCCATCTGACGGACATAAGAGTTAAAAATGCATAAACAGGTAAAAATACATATCATTCTGTGTATATGAATAGGTTATATTATAAAGTATCAAATTTTTCTGTAAAAGTCGCATTCTTGTAAATATTTTATGACAAGATGATAATCAATATTTGTAAAAAGTATATGCACTGATTGCACATTATTAAAAAACCTATTTCGTGTGGGTGTAAAAATCATTGCATTCCAATAGAATGTGTTCTACAGTTAATGGACAGTCATAAGATATATATTGAGGTTGAAGTTCTCTGTTTAATAAATAAGAATGTGTCAATTTTGAATGTCAGATGCATATTCTTGAAATGATCACTTCGTCCTGGCATTTCATTATGATGTTACACGATTTGTTTACTTTGTTTTGAATAGAATATAGTTTACTTCTGTCACAGAAATCCCAATATATTTGCCAAAGATCATTTACATATAGTTTTATATATCTTAAATCTGTGTAAGGAATTTTAAAATGTACAATATCATTTTGTAGTGCATTCTTTGCCTTTTTGTCTGCTTTGTTGTTACCATGGATACCAATATGACTAGGAATCCAGCAGAACTCAACTATTTTATTTTGTTTAGTTAGAAGATAGTACTGGTTTAAATGTCTAAAATATATGGATGATCAATATTCATATTACTTATAGACTGTAGACAAGATAGGGAGTCTGAGAATATAGTGAAGTATTTGTCCATAGAAATTTTAATGTACTCCAACGCAAGTTGGATAGCCTTTGCTTCATTGGTATAAATTGTTGCTTCATTTGGGAGTCGTGCCGAGAAGACATTGTTATTGACTACTGCAGCAGCAGCGATTTTATTTTGGTCTTTTGAACCATCTGTATAAACATCAGTTGTAGAATGTTTAGATTGCTTTATTTCGGATAACTTTTGTTTGAAAAGAGCGGAATTTGTTTCAGATTTTTTATATTCAGAAAGTGAAGTGTCAACTTTGGGTTTTAGTAAATTCCATGGTGGTATTTCTGAATGTGATGAGGGTTTTATGATGTCCAAAGGTAAGTTAGAATCATATAAATGTTTTTTGACTCGGAGACCAATTTATTTTATACACGTCCTAGTTTTTTTCATACAAATCTTCTAACTGTGGATGGAAAATGCAGTTAAATGCAGGATTGTCAGTATTACCTTTTAACAATGTATTGTAAGATAAGTTTTATTCTACATAAATCTAGATGTGGCTCATTTGCCTCAACATACAAATTATCTACAGGAGAGGTTCGAAAAGAGCCTGTGCACAGTCGAAGTCCTTGATAGCGGATTGCATCAAGGGCTTTAATGGAGGATGTTCTTGCCGCTCCATATACGATACAGCCGTAGTCTAGTTTAGACCAGATGAGAGAGTGATACAGATGTAGAAGAGTATTCTTATCTGGTCCCCATTTTGTGTTTTGAACAACTTTTACTATATAAAGGGCTTTTGTACATTTCTCTTTGAGCATTGCTATATGCGGAATGAAAGAGAGTTTATTATCAAAAATGACACCTAAGAACTTAATCTCTTCTACAACTTTAATTGGAGTACCATCTAATTCTATACTTGTCTCCCAGTAGGGACCTGTGTTAGACTAGTTCTACAGTATCCCTAGCATGTCGTAAGAGGCAACTAAATGGGGCAGTCCTTCAGATGAGACTGCAAAAACCGATACCCCATGTCACAGCAGGTGTGGCATGATAACGACCCTTCCGTGCTAAAAGGCTCTAAGCATAGGCCTAAATTTTGCAGTCCTTCATTGGCATTGGTGACGTCTCCATATGAGTGAAAAATTCTCGAGCAGGACATTAAACAATATACAATCAATCAAGTCTCGTCTTTTTTCAAGTTTTACTGACCTGATTTTCTGCTGCAATTTACATTGCACCAATGAAATTAACAAAATTTGTTGATTCTTGGAGTCATCTCTATATGAGCCCAAAAAGGTGCAAGGCATATATTAGGACTGGGCATTGTTTGGAAAATTCTGATATGATACATATTGTAATACAGAAAAATGGTATGCAGTATGTATTGGCAATACAATATAATTACATTTACACTTAATTTGGAGGATTAAGACAATTAAATAGTAACAAAAACAAAGCCTCACTTTTTCCTTTTGTTTCTTTTACATATCATATTGTTAACTTGAAATAATTTATCACAAATGGCAATTGTGCATGGGTTTATCAATATTGTTCACATCTTTTTTTCTATTCTTTCATGAAAACAAGGGCATTCACTTGCTCTGGCTTAAAAAGTCCTAGTTCTCTAATAATCTTCTGTTGTACTGAAAACCTGCTCTGAGCCCAAGTCTGAGGCAGCAGAGGAAATTTTTATATATATATATATATATATATATATATATATATATATATATATATCTTTTTTTTGGAGGATGAATACTGTCAAATGAATGATAAATTCATTTATTTGATTATATATTTCTTCAAATTTATTCATATGAAATTCACAAAACTGTGATTAAGCAGGTCACGTTCTACTATACCACTCACAAATATATTTTTTGCTGTCTTTCTGACAGTTAGCTTTATGGTGTCATCACAAATGTGTTGCTAAACTAGCTGTACCACCAGAGCTTATGAATTTTGTTCCACAAATGTTACTCTTTGCTTTTTACAAGTTAATATTTGAAAACTGAGACCATGGTTCCATCATCACAGTGCCCACACTTTTGATGTATGTTTGTATTAATATGCAGCCACAAAGCAAATAACATTTAGAAAGTTTGTTCATATACTTTCAATTTATTTGTTCATTCGTTCACGTAAAATAAATGTACATTAGTAACAACTCTTACTATATTAAACAATACTGTGTTCGCTGTATTGGTTATCGAATCACTCAAAAACACTGATATGTACATTGTATCAATAATCGATATATTGATCTAGCCCTAGCATATTTTGCCATATCATCTAAACAGAGGTCATAGTGATGACCTTAGTGTAGGATGAAACACACTCTCTACATGAGATTTATCAACTGACCAAGTTCATGATTCTTAACCAAATAATTGTTCATGCAGTTATGACCCAGGCAGGGTTTTGTCATACTGGGCATTATCGCTTAACCAAAGGTCTTACAATGATCTACCTTTGAATGAAGTACAACCCACCTTCTACCCAAGATGCATCAGCTGAAAAGTTTGATGATTGTAGGCCTCACAGTATTTAACTTGTCAGCAGGACACAAACATTTAGCACACACGACAGATGGACATAAACACCATACCATAATACATCCTAAGTTACCCCGGCATATAAAAACATAACAGGGTATTGACTGCAATCAGCCACTGGCCATTAGTCAATGAAATGGCAGAAGAAACACACTGTCCTACACATTCAGTACTGAGCTGACAGAATGGGCCAATGAAATTTTGTAGGTAATAGCTGATCATATCACATTTTATCCCTCTTTATTGACTGATACAATTTTGCCCTAGTTTGATCATCAGCTTGAGTAACTAGAGTCCAGACAAAGTCTGAGTTAACTGTGTTTAACAGAAACAGAAGGGATGTCTGCCGTGCCAACCCCCACTTATAGAACGTTCAACTGGATTTCTCAAAAAAATTCCAAACTTGAGTCTGAGTTTTCTTTTATTTAAACATTCATATTTTGAGTAAAATCTCAGATTTAAGTCCAAGTTTTGACTCAAGATTGTTTTGAGAAATCCAAGCCAGATGTGCACTAAAGTCCGCAGACAAGCTAGACATGCACACTGAAGTTTATGGTCAATGATCGAACTAGGCCTATTCACGTTCAGCATTTGCAGATCGCATTAGCGATTGGAAACTGTGCATTACACTTCGATTTCCAGATGATGTAATCTAATATCTTGTTGCAAATAACTGTATTTACCCCACTTACAACAGGTAATGCAGATGAAGCAAAGTTTACATAGTTATTGGAAGACTGTGAACTCTTTTAAATTTAGGAATATCTAGCAATAAAGTAATAGTGATGCATATACTCAAAGAGGAGAGTCTAAAAACATGACACGGCAACCTGCACCTCCTGGAGCGAGACATACAGATTTCAATGTGCCTGGCTATCTCCACACACACACACCACACACACACACTGTATCAACATGTTATATCACACACACACACACACACCACACACACACACACTGTATCAACATGTTATATCACACACACACACACACTGTATCAACATGTCATATCACACACACACACACACCACACACACACATACATCATACAACACACACACACAACACACCACACACACAACACACCACACAACACACCACACACACACACCACACAACACACACAAACACTACAAAAGCAGCTCAATACACATACTAAAGGGAGTGCACATTAATGGAACAATATACATGTATGATAATTTTAATTGTAAGAAACCTCTGTAAATTAGGAAAACAAACACTTTCAAGACACCTACTCTAACCAAAACACACGATTCACTATTACATATGTTCTGTTCATTTTATATGAATCATGTGAATGTTTTCCCCATTTACTTACAATAATTTTATTATAAAATATACGCTCCATGGAAAACCCTTAAACACCAATGTATCATCCCCGTAAACTCCACAAAAAAGTATCAAAAACACTGATGTATCATCAAAAAACACCTCTACGTGATAGTCCATACCTCTAAATACCTATATACCAAGTGGCAATGATATTGAAGGAGAACTGAATGAGATATGGTTAATTTTATATTTCATATTTCAGACTGTATTTATCGATGCCATCAGCGTCCATGTTAGCCAATCAGAATGTAATTCCCGGCACCTAATTTGAATTAAAGCTGATTTTATATGTGTAGTTTGTCAAGCATATAAATCTTTTTAAAAAATTTGTTTATTACCCAAGTATCACGGTTTATCAATATATATACATACAGTATAGAAATACAGTGACAAATATATTGTCTTATGTTAAATGCATCACGTATGAAATTAAAAATAAGTTTCTAAGACATACATGTTAAGTGTATAAAACTCACTTCGCAGTTCATTATATAAAGAGGACATACAAACAAAAAATTATGTTCATCTTCAACAACAGTATGCTAGTTAGTACATATATATCCCCCCCCCCCCAAAAAAAAACAAAAAAACAAACAACAATGAGACTTCAGCCCATCGACACTAGCTACTAAGTCCTTTTTGTCTTACATTCACTGGTATTCTCAACTCTGCAACACAGCAATAAATTTGACACTTAGAAATATAACGAACAAAGATGTACATTAAGGTCAAAATAAAAAATAACTTTGTTTCTGGTTACCCGACTGATCCTATTTTTCTCTGTTAACCCTATTTTCATTTTTTTTTATTTCATTATTTATTTATTGAAGTTAAAAATTGCAGATAACAGCTCTACATTCACCAGTTCAATGAACTGTGCAAAAAAATTACAAACTGAAATACCAGAACTCTGAAAATTAATTAAAATTTGTGATGTTTTCTTTTTACACAAAATACTATGTATGTCGTTAGTAGTTGCTTTTTAGTCCCCTACCGGTTTGTCAAAAGGAACTATTAATTTACCCTCTGTCTGTCCGTCTGTCAGTAATTTCCAATCAGTTTTCCGGACTTTCCTCTGCAATGGATGAAGATATTCAACTGAAATTTTAGGACTTTGTCTTGGATAGGTACAGATCAAGTTTGAGTTTCATTATGCTTAACCTACTTTTGATTGATTACTCCTACCGAAAGGAAACTTTGTATTGCATGCAATACACTTAGAATGGTTGTTTTTCATTTCTTCTTTTTTCTTTTCTTTTTTTTTTTTGACCTAATTTTGACTGAATCCTACTAATAGGGAACTTTGTATTGCATGCAACACACTCAGAATGCTTGTTTTGTTTGTTTTTCATTTTCCTTTGTTTTTTATTTATTTATTTTTTTTAACCACATCAATGTGTGACATCTGCATGTAGAAAATAGTGGGGCAGATCCACAAATTTAGAAAAGGCGGGACTCATGTGAATATCAAGTCTTAGTCAAAATATTCAGACATTTTTGGTATCAAATTTGGAGTTTTACTCAAATTATTTTGTAAATTTGTGGCCAATAGGAGGGGGTGGGGTGGGGGGGGGGGGGGGGGGGGGGGGGAAGCTATTTGCAGTAAGCAACTGGTGTAGTTTACCCATCTAAATGCAGCATAATTTTATGAGAGGTTTTGTCTGAATTCTTCATTTCTACAGACAGAGCTCTAGTATTATTTACGGCACCAAATAAATCATTGGTTACCGAGTGGGTCGGTATATCGCACCTGTAATTGTTGTGCGTTGATACATACATATTGGATTGGATTTCTTTAGCATCATGTATTGGCTATTTAATTGATTTGAAGTTTAAACAAAGAATATATTAAGTTTAATGCTAGAAAATCTTGTGTTTTGCTGAAATTATACATTATTTCCACGAAGATATTCAGTGAAGATTACCGACAAGATTAGCGTTTTCTTTCGAAAAACTTGCTGCTCCGTATGCAAATTATTGTGCTTTCATAAGAATTGAATTTATTTCTACAAAGATTTTTAGTGATTTTAACCGCAACATATAGTCAAGAATACTGCTTGGTCAGAATTATGGCTGCATATTATACACATGAATTGCGATGTTTCCTTATTTCCAGGACCAACAAAGAGTGTAAGAGTGTGCATTTTGAATACCAAATGCATAAAAATACCGTGTTAAAAAAGATTGTTCATCAACTGTTTATTCTTCACATAGCCTACCGAATACACTTTTTAGTGTTAACATAGACATCTATCAGAGAGTGTACGGTTTTAACAATACTTTTATCTAATTGCAGTTGCTATTTTCTTTTTTCTTGGGGATAGCTGATGCATTTTTTCATGGAAGATTTCCCAATTGGATTAGGGTGCCGATGCTTAATCATTTACAAGTACTTTGACAAAATATAGTAATGTACCAAACAGCAATTGGCACCGGCATGCATGAATCAATTTGATTTTAAGACAATAAAAGTTCTAAAACTTCAACTGTTAAAATATGCAAATACGTAAACAGCACATCAATAAAAGACCTACCAACCCTTTCATAAAATCTCCGGTAATCTGAAACATACATTTATTTACTTTTGCTCCTCTTTCATTTTTTTTTTTTTCATTTTTTTTTCATTTTTTTTGGCCCTAATCAGTTCACACATAAATACTGTGCATTTTTTTTTGCATGTGTCCCATTTCATACTTCATCCTTTATTGATTTAGGTCCCTATTACAATTTATTAGAGGAGCAAAAGTCAGACACATATGAAAATAACTAAAATATTAAAATGTGTAGCATAAATGATTTATTTTACCCTTTAGTAACTGTGGGAAAACATGTCTTGTTTAGTTATTTGAAATTTTATCATCAATGCAGTGATGTTAGTACTGAGATTTTTTCTTTATGTCACAACCATAATTGTTTTACTGTTCATTACATTATATTTATTAATGAATACTCATTACAATAGATTCATGTCCTAAGGTGAAGGGACAATTAATCCTCTTGATGTTTTTCTTATTTCAAGTAATGTGTTTTGATAAGTAATGCATTTGGGATAAGTTTGCTTTTAATTTATACAACTGTAAAATCTTATCATGTTTGTGAAACAATGTGAGAAATGAATTACAATTTACACTAGTTATTCTTAATGTATTAGAAGGCACCGAAATACTAAAGACAGAAGATAGGAAGTTGCTTTAAATAACAAGATTTTACAATGTCATCATAATTATTCCTAGATTATCTATAACCAATATTAAAACAGAACAAATAACACACACACACACACCTTTTAATTTAAATTAGCCGCTGGGAACAACATTCCGATTGGGTAACAAGGACGCCGATGGCGTCGATAAATGCAGTCTGAAATACAAGATATAAAATTCGCTATATCTCATTCAATTCTCCTTCAGTATCAATGCCACTTGGTATATAGGTATTTAGAGGCATCAACTATCATCATAGAGGTGTTTTTTGATGATACATCAGTGTTTTCGGTACTTGTGTTTACGGATATTACCTGGTGTTTACGGGTTTTCGATAGACCCTAAAAGATATGATCTGAATATTGTTAAAAATTAGTTGGCAAAAAATAAATTGGCAAATTTGATGACACATTATTACTTTTCTGGTAACCTAGATATACATTCGACTCGACTAGATACTGACACCTTCTCAGTCAAAGTAATATTTACACATCGAGTGGAGCTGACAATAGAGGAAATTCGAAATACAATACAAAAATTATACTCTTTGAATATAGAAATATTTGCGTACATGAATCAACTGAAAATACATCAACTTACTTATTCTTCCTTTCTTTCAGATTATGGAAAATGCATTTCCATAAAGCACAGGTTTAGGGTCTACACATTGAAAAACAGCCTGAAGTGAAAATGGCTTTCAAGATTCGGCGCACTCGGCACACCTCGGCTGATCACATTAAACGTTTGATAAAGTTTATTGTAATCGTCCGAGAATAGCCGAGTGGATTCGGCGCTCGAAAACATAGCGGTGTCGAAGTAATTTGAATATGAAGTTATTTGGACTGATCGTATAATGTAATTTCGAAGCAATGGCAGGGTTATATGTCATCAGATATTCTATTACCTGTGCCATGAGGATATATATATATATATATATATATATATATATATATATATATATATATATATATATTCAAAGAAATTTAAAAAAAAAAAACAAAAAAATCCAAAAAAAAAAAAAAAACAAGAAAAAACAAAATTAAAACCAAAACAAAAAAAAAAAAAAAAACAAAAAAACAACAACAACAAAAAAACCCACAAAGGTAAATCATAACGCAAGCGCTTTCATTTAAAAATTACCAGTCCTTATATCTTAAAATTGTTTTGAAATCTCTAGATGTCATTTTTTTTTTTTTAATATCTTATACCGGACTCTGCGATTTTGATTTAAATCAGTTTGGAGATATATATATATATATATATATATATATATATATATATATATATATATATATATATAAATGAAACAGTATAAAAGAGAGAACGAACCGTAACCAATCTCAGAAAGCTTATCAACACAGAATTATACTTTGGGGCCTCTAGGTAACTGAAGACCCACAGGGCTTGTCTTCCGAATTGTGGAAAATAAATCAATCAATCAAAATCTGACTCCTCTTCAAAGTTTCCTTTGAAATTGTTTATAATGATGCCAACAACTTGTTGATAATTTATACATCTTTTAAATAACACCCCCTTTGATAATCTATACATCGTTTAAAAAACACCACCCTACCCCTTTAATAATGTATACACAGTTTAAATACCCCCCCCCCTCCCCCTTTGATAATTGATACATCGTTTAAATAACACCCCCCTTTGATAATTTATACATCGTTTAAATAACACCCCCCCCCCCTTGATAATTGATACATCGTTTAAATAACACCTCCCCCCTTGATAATTTAGGCATCGTTTACATAACACCCTCTCTCCCCCCCCCCCCCCCCTTTGATAATTGATACATCGTTTAAATAACCCTTCCCCCTTTGATAATGCATGCATCGTTTAAATAACAACCCCCCCCCCCCCCCCCCTGATAATTTATACATCGTTTAAATACCCCCCCCCCCTTGATAATTTATACATCGTTTAAATAACACAACACCCCCTTTTGATAATTGATACATCATTTGAATAACCCTCCCCCTTTGATAATTTATACATAGTTTAAATAACATCCCCCCTTTGATAATTGATACATCGTTTAAATAACACCCCCCCCCCCCTTTTGCAAATATTAGTTACATGCGTCATATCAATATGATACTACTTGGAGGAACTTTTATTTATTTATTTCTTTATTTATTTATTATTTCTCAAGACAAGTTCCTGTGGGAAGACCCACAGAAAACCAGATCAATAATAAATATGTTGTATATGGTTTATATGTAAATCATGAAATCATGAAATCGATAAAGGCGAATCAGATCGAAAATACACACATGTTTTCAATCTTTGTTGCTTTTTCTATTCTCCATTGTTTTTATTTGACAGAAGTGGACAGAAAAAACACACATGTTCACCCAATGCAGTTTTTACTCTGAACCGGGAATTGTCGTCGAGAATTATTTCATGCACGCCCGCCCTTCTGCTGATCCACACATCCACCCACATCTTTATTTGTTTTGATATATTAAACCGGTGATAGGGGTACCAGTTTATGGGCTCGGTTGTTCACTCCAAGCTTACAATCTTGCCAGTCTATCATTATCCAGTGTCATATCCCAAATAATGACTACAAAACGGCATGACATTGCTTTTGTTTGGATAAGCTCCAACTTAATAAATATTTAGGCTTGTTGCTGAATCCTTACGTATCTAATAATAAAATACTGTTTAGAAATTACGTGACTTACGACGCAGTTTTTAAAAGATTATTTAAGATATGCATTTGTGTACAACCAAAGTTACGTAATGGGAGAACGGACAGATGGACACATGATTAAAAGGGCTAATAAACTTCACGATACTGGGAGTTAGTCGGTCGATAGCCTTGAAATTGGGTGATAAATACCCCCACGCAAATATACTCTCTGTCGGACTTCAAACCATACTGTTAGTTATTCTAAAATTTTCTTGAATATGCATTATCAAATTTAGCATAAAATGCTCAGGTGAGAATATTCATGCCCTCTGCAGCATCTGGGAGGAATACATTACCGCTGAATTGCCAGAAATAAATATTCTTATTGCTTGATTGATAATATGTTATTTAACGTCCCACTCGAGAATTTCTCACTCATATGGAGACGTCACCATTGTCGGTGAAGGTCTGCAAAATTTAGGCCTATGTTCGGCGCATAGGACATTTTAGCAGGGAGGGATCTCTATCGTGCCACACCTGCTGTGACACGGGACCTCGGTTTTTGCTACCTCATCCCAAGAACTGCCCCCATTTAGTCGACTCTTACGACAAATACGGGTACTGAGGATTTATTCTAACCCGAATGAACACGGGATGAAATATTCTTAAAGCACATAATGTATTGATTATTCTGTTCGCTACGTATGCTGGGTGATCTCCATACTGCCTTCATTCTATGATTGCTCAAAAATCTTTAAAACAGATGAGATCCTCACCCCTCTACCATTTATATTGTTGCTGCATATATGTCAAGGTGCCTCGAGTATTCTGTTGGGCAAATGCCCTGAGATTATTCCAAACCCTATTTCATAACTGAAATATATTTAAAAAATAAAATAAACGATAAAAAAATAAAAACAAAAAACTGAGGTCCAGACCCCTAACCCATATATATTCCTGCTGCACGTATCAGAATGTATTGATTATTACGATAGGCAAGTGCCCGGGGTCACTCCACCCTATCAGTGTTTCATTATTCAAATTTCGTTTTAAAGTGGTCGAGATTCCTAATATATCCCAGTGAAACAATGCAGCAAGTACCGGGTTTTTGTTTGTCATTTTTCCAACCCATTTACCCCTCAAGGTAAATAATGAAAGATTGAATGGTTCAAGGGTTAGGACGTCTGGTGATTTACATATATTTCGATAATTATGAAATAGGACTTAGGATGACCCCAGGGCATTTTCCCTACAGAATAACTAATGCATCTTTAACATATGTAGCGAGAATATGTGTGGTATAGGGTATGCTATATGGTAATTATTGTGGCTTCTTTGCCAGTTACACAAGTACGACGAGGAGTATGTTTAAAGACAAACAATTTGCAAGTACTTGTGTGCGGGTACCATTACGTTATAACACCATCTAGTTGATTTTGTCTCCCACCATATTCTTTCATTAATACTCCTTCCATAAATAATTCTCTTTCTCTCAAATATGTGATAAAATGCACAACTTTGAAAATATAAGTCAGTAGAGAAAGAGAGAGAGAGAGAAAAAAAACACACCAAGATTCCAGTTATTTCATAAGATATTTTATATTCTAAAATATATGATATAGAAAATCTGGTATAAACATAAATCACATGGTACAGAATGGTATATACTGATATGATATAGATCACAATGCTATAAACACGTGTACTTTCAACAAACACCTCATGTGTAGGTTGTTACGTTATTCCTGTATGGACATCCGTTAACCAATATCTGAGGGCGAAAAAAATGCGGAAATGCATTTTTAAGTGAATCACCATGCAATGTTTGATCCACGCCAAAAGTTTTTATCCGTGATCCGGTAGGTAATGCCCCTAGTCTCTATTTAAATGCTATCGTTATACACGTAGTATTACTAACAGAATCATAAAATGGATCCGAGTTGCACCATTCCAACATGGTCATAAACTGGACGCACTGAGAAAATGAAAGCCATCCCGGAAGTTTATCTTCTTTTACAAAAGTTTGGTCAACTTAGATTTTGTTTATTTTATTTAGTCTAATGAATGCAGGTAAGTTGACTCTGCTAAATATGAAATGCTGACTTTATTAGTTATGTCAGTATCAACCTTATACTACACGTGATCATAATACGCTCAATTAAACACTTAAATGATCAATGTGAAACTTCCGGCTAACGATCATTTGTACAGTCATAGATCACATCAGAGAGCATCAAAGTACAAACTGGAGTCTAGCTGTATTTGTGACGTCACAGTCATACCATAGGCCTCATTGTGAAAACAAAATGAATGTTAGAAAGGTATGCAGAATTAAAACAAGAACACAATGCAATAGCTTCAGATACACAAGGAAGATAACTTGACTTTTAAAATAACATTATACATAAAATTAGTATTTTAGTATACAATATATTTTTTCAATATTTCATGAAAATCTGTAAAATTGTAATGAAGTATTTAAAAAAAAGAAGATACGCTTACATGGTCACTATACATTGGAAATTAAAAAAAAAATGTTTGAACATGAGTTATTCAAAAACAAAACTGTTTCTCACATCACAGTCTACTTCGGACTTTGCTACTTCCTTACTTTTGATTTTTTAATTGACAATTTACGGCATGACAGTCATGTAGTATATGGCACAGTAACCAAATAAAAAAAATATCCCTGTTCCATACACTGCGACCTCATACGTCTGGAATAAATCAATATTGGAATTTAAAATTAGATTCGTGAAGTATAGTCCAATATATAACTTAGGAGTTCAAATAAATTTGCATCCAGTAGGACTTATAACGGGTAGTGAATTTGATAATGATCAACCTGAGTATGACATCAACTATACCTTACTTGGTCAAAATGAGGTAAACTACTAATATGCAGAAAGTTCATGACTAATCTTTTTCAGAATAAGTTTTAGGATATATACACATGAATTTTCTGTTTCAAAAAAAGTTTAATAAATAAATAAAATCGATGTAAACGTTCATTGACTGTTCCCATGAAGAGTATACTAACATCCTAACTGATAAATAATAATGAATTAAAAAATACCCCGTCCACTCTAAAACTGGTGAAAAACACACTACAATAAACCATCACAGTTGAAAATGGGAATTTAATGAATATCAACAATGTTTGCGTGAAAATGCCACGCACCAACTATACGTGTTCGTTGTGATATATTTAGTCTTGTTTGTTCTTTGCGATGTGTTTAGTAGTGTGTGTTCTTTGTGATGTGTTCAGCATCGTGTGTTCTTTGTGATATGTTCATAAGTGTGTGTTCTTTGCGACATGTTCAGAAGTGTATATTCATTGTGATGTGTTCAGAATTGTGTGTTCTTCGTAATGTGTTCAGAATTGTGTGTACTTTGACATACGTTCAGTATTGTGTGTACTTTGACATACGTTCAGTATTGTGTGTTCGGATTTCTCTCTTCAGGTTCGTGGTAGAATGATCATTTTCTTTTGCAGCAACCATATATTTATATCTAAGTGAATGTTGCATGGAATATGCACAAGTCATGACTAGTACAACCTATTTACATACAAATACTTGGAATTTACTTATGTGATGTTCATGATCGCCCACTGTTGTTTCAGTGTCTTATACTTTTCAATAAAGACGCTTTCCTCACAAATCAGCAGTCCCGAGTCCACTCGTGGTAACGAACATGGACTCGGGACCGCTGGAATTGTGAATATGTAAAGCAATGACATTTGACGTTAAATTATAAAATGGTGTAAATGTCTATGTCTACATAATAAATTTTAACAACCTATGTAATCGATTAAAATCGCACTGCATCAACAGTTGTTTTGTTATATATATATATATATATATATATATATATATATATGTGTGTGTGTGTGTGTGTGTGTGTGTGTGTGTGTGTGTGTGTATCTGTACTATATACATATATGTATGTGTGTGTGTGTGTGTGTGTTTGTGTTATAATCTATCTATCTATCTATCTATCTATGGTTTTTTTTTCTTTTTTCATGTCAAATTTATAATTGTTGCCCTGTTTCATTTTGAAATTTCTCACAGGGAGCATTGCTTGATCTAAAAAAAAAAGCAAGACTTTGACCTGTGGATCGCGATTAGTCACGTGCATATAAATAATTCATTATTGACAACAATGTTGCATGCAATGGTGAATTTTCATGGAATTTAAACTTTTTTAACTCTAAAAGCGCAAATCATATTACATTTTCTGGTATCTGACGACATTTTGGGTCATATCAAAAACTACATAATTTTCAGGATTTTCTGCAACTTAAGTTTACAAATTTGATGGAAAAATCGTATCTGCAGAATTAAGATTCCTGCCTTCACAACTCAATGCTTCTTTAGTAGTTCCGACGTGAAACGTCGCACAGCGCTAGTGATTTGTATATATGTACATCTTAAGAAGGGAAGACTGATATTTTTGTCTTTGCAAAAAATATAAGGAATGAATTCAGTTTGGGGTCATATTAAGCGAAATAACCTGATTTGGGTTGTATAGTCTTTTTCTATTACGCTTCGTTAATAGCCTTGTTTGGGTCAGTTTACGCTTCGCGGATCGTAATACAAAAGTGGAAGTGTATTTCAAAACAAGATGCTCTAAGGCTGCCTCACTCATCTGAGCCACCTTGGCTCTATTGTTGTTTAGCTGTTGTGATTTAAAAAAAAATGTTTTATCAATCTTTATTCCCATCAATCATTTTGATCCCTTATTGTGGCCCCAATCTAGCCTCCAAAAAATCTCAACATACCGAAAA
The DNA here is from genome assembly GCA_024699665.1 of Ostrea denselamellosa. Classification (NCBI taxonomy): domain Eukaryota; kingdom Metazoa; phylum Mollusca; class Bivalvia; order Ostreida; family Ostreidae; genus Ostrea; species Ostrea denselamellosa. The sequence goes on from JAMZEH010000018.1 coordinate 15,069,599, forward strand.
TAAATTCATATCACACAGAGATGCCTCGACACTAATATAATTTACATGATCTTGTTGTTTTGGATACGACCAAGGTCACAAGGTCATAGATCATGGTATGAAATGAAAGAGTGTGCCATAAGAAGGTCAAATACTAGGGTATAACAAGGTCTTGTAATAGTGAAACTATATACAAAATATGAAAGTTCTACCTTAGTTAGTTCAGGAGATAGTGATTAGGCCATTTTGTTTAAAAAGTAGGTCAAAATCAAACACAATTATATCACAAGGTCATAAGAAATTCATATACAAAATATGTTCTTGCATCTATTCTATGTCAGGAAGCTTTCATGTAATTTTCTGCCCTGTAAATATCAACGTTTCTGACCCAGTGGTTCCTTTTTGATTTTGAAAGATTTTCCCTATATATCTGCATATAAAGATTGAATCGCCAATTATGGTTCTGCCCTACCTCTAGGGGCTATGGTTTTAACAAACTTGAATCTGCACTGTGTCAGAAAGCGTTCTATTAAATTTCAACATTTCTGGCCCAGTGGTTTTTGATAAGATTTTAAAATGAACCTCACCCTATTTTTGCCTTTTTGAAATTGTCCCCCATGGAAAGAAGTATGAGCCTTTGTTTTCACGAAATTAAATCCTTTTCATCTAAGGATGATTTGTACCATATTTGATATCGGCCCAGCGGTTCAAATAAAGATGAAAATATGAGACATTTACGGACGGACAGCTTAACTAAGGTATTTCTAATGGTCAGCAATAATATGGATGTCATTTGTTGAGTAAAACAAATGTAATACAGCACTCACAATTCGTTGTATGTAAACAAGACTCGTGTCATCTTGTTGTTTACATAGATGTAAATATACTAGTAAAGTTTCGATTAAAGCAGAGTTTTCAATTTTCAAGTTAATTCTGAACACAATTAAACAGTTTTTAGTGTTTGTCACATGTCATTTGTTTTAAACACCATATTTTTTATCAAGCAATTTATAGTATACTTAACCTATGTAAACAAAAACAAACGAGCCTTGTTTACAAAACAACAACAGAATTGTGAGTGCTGTATTTCAATTGTATAATTCAACAACTGACATTCAAATTTTTGCTGACCATCAGAAATAATTAGTTAAGCATTATAAACATTAAAAATGGGAAAATGAAATTTCACATTCGTCAGTTCAAATCGTGTCCATGCCCCTTTTAAATATGAATGGAAATATAAATATCAGCAATATTTGTCTATTCCATTTAGATTTAATTACCTAGCTGAGTAGCTCGGTAGTTTAATCAGTCACGTCCAGCAGCAGTTTTAAGTATTTTTCAAACAGTTTTCTATTAAAACTGTATTTGTTGACGAGAAAAGTAAATTTGAAAATTCAAAATATTGTACATATTCTCCATTTTACATCCATATCAATCTGCAATTTCTGTGGTGTAGTATTTACCCTTAAGATTTGCATCTTGTTAAAACGAACACGTTACATGAACATATTTTACGCTTGAATGAACGATCAAGATAAAATAATCCTCCAAAACGATTGCTAGGGAACAATTGATCAAACATAAGAAAATAAATAGCAGTAACTGAATTCAATAAGCGTAGAATAAGGTTATCTGATGTTGAGACATACATAACGTAAGGGTTCAACATTTTATCTCCACCATCAAGTGACAAAAACAAAAGATAATAATTTTGTTTATCATCAATGATGGTGATTGACACCTTCCTCTCTAAAATTTATCAAATATGTGCATGCACATTACTGAAAAAAATGAGAAAGATGAGAAAACAAGGTACAATGTATGTCATGAACAAAAGTGAAATTAAGAAACAAAAAATTAGTCATGTTTGTGAAATGCACGGGTGCCCGTTCGCCCTATATTGAAATCCATGTTTAGAAAATATTACGATTTTCTGTACTGAAAATTAATAGGGTCACCTACTGATAACAATAGGTTTACCTAAGAAGTTTGATGGCTACTGTGTAAAATAGTTGATGAGTTATCCACCAAGTAGCGGTTGCTTTAAGAATGCGAGAAGCTCCCTGAAATTTTATTTTGGTGCTCAGAATGAATACCAGTCATGCTTAGCCAAGATGAATCTGCGTATGAAGTTTCATGATTACCCGGCAAAGGCTTTGCTAATTATCCATCTGACATTTATTCACTGACCTTTGACTGTTTGACCTGAAAGTCAATAGAGTTAATCTATTAGCTAGTCATATCCAATCTGCCTGCTTAGTTTGCGAGACAAAAATTTTTCCAATTGTCAGTTGGATGCATTCGTTGACCTTTTACCCCCAAAACAGAAGGGGTTATCTACTAATTTGTTTTGTTTGTTTATAGGTAGTGACTACGCTCACTGTTTAGAATCGAGAGCAGTGGTTCTTTCTGATGAAACATTAAAACTAAGTAAATAAACAAATAAAAACATCAGCTCGATAATTATGCTCATACGAAGTCATGTCCAGCTTTAGAATCATCCAAGACACGACACATATGCCTATAACTAAAGATTTTCTAGTAACCAGTCAAACAACATGATTCCTAAAACCCAACCTACAGAAGGAACATTAAAATTATGCTCCTAAGGGAAGGGGGCAGAACATACGACTGTCTGTTATAAATCCTTTCTAGAATTTTCATTCATCTTGACCAGCTGTAGGTAAAGTGTCATATATTTTGACCTGTGCATGACCCCCGGGCCTCTGCAGAAATGGTTCGTCACTATGCCAACACCTGACAAGAAGCAGAACCTCAATTTCAAAGGTGTCATCCGAAAGACTAGCGAATATGACTTAGGTTTGAAGAAGCGCCAAATGGGGCCTGGACTCACGACCTCTCCGCCGCAAAGAACGAACAACTGAATGAGGAAATGGCAATACTAATAATATGAGCAGATAAAAATTAGAGATGTTCTTTGTATTTTACTGTACTAGCCAGACAGCACACTTCCTATGGAGATGAACCACTCTATAAGTGTGAAGTAAAGTCTCTATACTTATATTAGGGAATCAACACAAAGAGGATTTTACCATGTGCAGAAGGAACTATTCAGAGGGTCCTGGATTCTCGCTATTGGTGTCAAAAATTCAGCAAACGAGATAACACTACTTGTTTAAAAAAATATCTTATCACACGACAGAGCGGACAATGAATCTTTTGAACTCCCCTCAAAAGGCGATTACTTTGTTGATTTGTGTTTTGACATATGGACCCATAAATGACCCCTCTGAGAGTAACGTGTTGAACAAATATGGCACACATAGGGTTTTTCACCGGTATGAGTTCGAAGATGAACTTTGAGATATTCTTTTCGTTTGAAATCTTTTCCGCAGTGGTCGCAGTGAAATGTCTGACCAGTTTTCTTCGATAGTTCGCCCAGGTGAACACTTGAAAGATCTTTCTTCTTCCCTAGGCTGAGGGGCTTTCGAATGTCAGACTCCTTTTGGTAACTTTGTTTTGACTGATCGACGCTATTGTGTTCATTTTTAACATAATTAGTAGTCTTATTGCATGTTTGCTTTACATGAGTCTGAAGGTGTTTCTTTAAATTCTGTTTCTGGCTGAACATTTTAGAGCAGATGTCGCAAATGAAAGGCTTGGCACCGCTGTGAATTCTCTGGTGATCAACCAAATGGTTCTTCTGACGGAACGACTTCCCACATTCATGGCAGAAGAATGGCCTGTGTCCTGAATGAATAAGGCGATGTTTCTGGAAATTGTACTTGTTGTTGAAGAGTTTTCCACAAGTCTCGCAAATGAAATCTTCGGCGATAGGTCCTTTCGGAATTGGTTGGTGTATTTTACGATGAACGTCTGTATGGTTTGTACTATGCGTCTGAAGATGTCTTTTCAAAATTTGTTTTTGATTGAATTTTTTAAAACACATATCACATTTGAATGGTTTGGCTCCTGTATGAATAAGTACGTGGACATTGAGGTGTCCCTTTTGTTTGAATTCTTTTCCACAAAATTTGCATTTATGTTCTTTTCTGATTTTCGTCGGCAATTTATCACTTTTCATTCTCTCATTGTTGTCCTCCAATTTGTTTGCTGAGGAATGCTCAGAATTTTCGCCTGATATATTGCTACTTGAAGCGCTTTTTCGTATTGTTTTTGTAGAAGTATTTTTTGAATATCCGTCGTCTTTATGGAGTAGATTAAAATTATTCTCATATTTGACGAATGCATTTTCCCTATTCAACGCCTGATGAGGTGAATCATAGATGTGTTGATTTGTTTCACATTCATCTGCCTTTGTATGTTTTGAATCCACAACTGGTGTTTTTCTTTTTCTTTCATGGGTTACAAGGTGGCGTTTTAATGTTTGCTTTTGATTAAAATATCTGTTGCAAACATTACAGCGAAAAGGTTTATCACCTGTATGAATCAACATATGCACGTTCAAGTGTCCTTTCTGGGTAAATGACTTTTCACAAATCTGACAGGTATGCCTCGATTTCTTTGTCGTGTCATTTTGGTTAAGTTTGTTAGAAGTTTTAGAAGATGGTGATATATTTCTAATGTTCGATTGGTTGGTTACGATTGCATGCGAGTGTCTCTCGCAGTGAATTTTCAGGTGAGCTTTCTGTATGAAAGATCGCCCACATTCCATACATTCAAACGGACGTTCACCGGTATGGATTCTAATATGCCTTTCCAGATCAACTTTTCTTCGAAATTCACTCCCGCAGAATTCGCAAAGATAAATCTGAAGATAAGCGGTCAGAACATTTGATTGGGGGTTGGTTGAAGAATCTTGATTAGACTTTGTGTCTTTTTCAGTCAATCTCTTTTCCGCACATGAAAACTTAGTTTCACTTTCTACTGCAAGAGATTCCTCATTTTGGGAGATAGATGGTGGTGTTGGGGTGGTCATAACATTAGAACAAGAAAACCTTTGTTCATTGTAAACTGTGTTCTTACATTCTGATGTTTGTCTAGTTGTATATCGTCTTTTCATAGGCATTGAAGGTGTGGTATCTAATTCATTCACGAGCACATCTACTCTATTCTTGTTAAGATCATTGAAGTCTGCAGTTTCTTCGTTTTGACTGCAATCCTGATCAATATTAGATACCAACATTTTGCCACTTCTTTCACACAGGTATACATTTCCTGGTTTGGTTTTCACATTGGATTTCTGATTAAGGCATTGTGTCGTTTTGGCACTATTGTTCACAGAAAGACTCATTTTTTCTAACGACTTGTATGGTTTTAATACGAAGGACTTTCCCCGATATTTAAATTTGCACTGCTTGAAATTCTCGTTATTTTCTGCTGCAATTGGTATACGGTTCTCTGTATCATGCTCACTCGTTAACACCATTTCATTCTCTGATTTGATACAGTCAATTGGAAAGCAATTATTCTCTGAATTTTCATTTGGAAATATAAAAATATCAGTTCTTTCAGGAGAAAAGTCGGCATGTAGAAGCCGATGGTAATGTAGATATATCTTGTGACGGAATGTCCGACCACATTCGGAACATTTAAAAGGATTATCAGGAAAATCCTGACCCATGTGATTAGCATTGGGCTTTGCTGATGTTTGCGGAGTAAAAGATGTTACACCGAAATTAAGCTTTGAAGGAGGATAGTTCTTGCAAAAGTCGGGGGTAGAAAGTTCATTGGAAGAAAAACAAGCACTGAAGTGTTTTTGATATTTAAGCCTTTCAGAAAACTCTTGCCCACAGATGCCACAACAGATGCAGATTTGTGGGGGGAAAGTGTTAATAGATGACTTGTACTCGGCATTGATTTTGATATTCCCAAATGTTGATGATGTATATTTGTTGTGAAGAGGACGCAGACGACATTTAACGCTGGTCATTCTTGCACTTTAAGAGCCATTAACTGCACAAAGATTTTAACTTGAGGCTTTGCCTGTTCATCTGTGTCTTCTGTCTGGAAGTTAATAGATAATATTTAGCATTACAATGACAGAAAGAGTTCATGAATATTGTAGAGGGGAATGATAAGTACAGATTTAAGGACATACGCGACTTTCTCAATGATATATAATTATTCCTGAAATCACATGTACAATTCACTTGCATTCTATTTCGTTTCTACCAAAAGAATTGAAGCGTGTTACCATGTCTATTTTAGTGTTAGCATATTGTGATAGTTCGTAGTTGTTGCAAGTAAAAATGTATACTCAGCTATAGTGTATAAATGGGTATTACCGCAGTAACGAAGGATAGAAAAAGCTTTAGAACAATAGGGTATCGAACCATGTACCCCTTCAAGTCAGGTGATCATAACAAAATCTGAACCTATTATACAAGAACTCTTCATATCGAGCAGACGAAAAAATAATTTTAGAGAAAATGTCAGAAACGTCTCGTATATCCTTAAAATATTTACCAAATTCAAAAACGTATTGATGTAGGAATTGTATATATAATAATACTAATTAACCAGTACAGTCGATATCAAGACTGTAATCAATAAAATCGGCCACTTAACAAATATTGCAATAAAACTATTATGGTCACTCGTAGTCCCAAGTCCACAGAGTCACTAGATATTTTCGGAGGAGTTGCTTTAGACCTCTACATTTTTAGAAACCTGAAAGGTTGGAAAGACTACAACTTTGTCACTACATTGATAATTGGATTTTCAAACATTTCAAGAAAAATAAAAACAAAGACATCAAGATCTGTACATTAAAAATATTGTAACACTGCCTGCAACCCAATGTATTCTACATATTCTTGTTATAACCGTTTCTTCAGTAACAAAACGTATACTGAAAACGCTTCGCAGAAAACTTTTCTAATACTAAAAAGTTCTAACCATGCAGACAAAAGAAAACATTGAATAATCTTTTATACTTCAGAGTTATGTTTCAGTTTACTATTAGTTCCTTCACATTTTGAATATGAATTCATAATCTGACAGTGATGTTTATGAATATGATATCATAATCTGCCAGACATGTTTATGAATATGACATCATAATTTTGCAGTGATTCTTATGAATATGTTATATTTCATGTTTTCATTTCATATTAATATCAAAAATATCTTTTAATTTTTTTATATTAACTATTAGTTTCAGATTGTCCAGAATAACACAACATTAAACAATATTTGATACTAAAACAAAAATATCGTTATCCAGGTTTGCTAAATTAAATTGGGTCATATGGTTTTGAATACCCAACGGTAGTCTGGGTGTGCTGGGCTGGGTGTGCTGTGCTGGGCTGGGTGTGCTGGGCTGGGGCTATGGATCCCGTCAGGACATTAGCCTATTTACTAAACATAAGTATTGATGCTCCTTGTCAACATATAAGACATCTATTATAATTTTGAGGCTTCATGTTTTTCTTATCACAGACCAATCATGTACTGTATAGTCATATCATAGACAAGTCATCTATTGTATAGTCATATCATAGACTAGTCATCTATTGTATAGTCATATCATAGACAAGTCATCTATTGTATAGTCATATCATAGACAAGTCATCTATTGTATAGTCATATCATAGACAAGTCATCTATTGTATAGTCATATCATAGACAAGTCATATATTGTATAGTTATATCATAGACAGGTCATCTATTGTGTAGTTATATCATAGACAGGTCATCTATTGTGTAGTTATATCATAGACAGGTCATCTATTGTGTAGTTATATCATAGACAAGTCATCTATTGTATAGTCATATCATAGACAAGTCATCTATTGTATAGTTATATCATAGACTAGTCATCTATTGTGTAGTTATATCATAGACCAGTCATTTATTGTATAGTTATATCATAGATCAGTCATTTATTATATAGTCATATTATAGACCAGTCATCTATTGTATACTGATATAGACTAATCATTTATTGTACGAGTATTAGACTTTCATATTTACCTAGGATTTCATACCATACCAGGATTACTTTTTTAATACTTATTAACGTCTTTTACATCTGAAGAAATAATACATTTTTCATTTTATATTAATACTCGTGTTTATGACAAATGTAGAAGATTACATGTCTCGGTTGCGGAGATTATTGATAGAAGCAAAGATCAACGGGGTTCGATTTGACTGGATACCTGACAAGGCTTCGTCATTTGATGTTTTTTGGTAGGATGGGGCTTTAATGAATGTTTCAAGATGTGTTTGGACACAAAGACAGCGAAAAATATTTTAGCAATTTTTTTAATTAAAGTTTTAGACAGTGTTGCAATAATGCAATGATTCCTACGCCGTACATCAAAGGTTTTCATAGGGGTTGGGTCTGTAGCTCTCTCGTCTGTCCCAATATATTCTCAGAGAGCTACATATCTGCAGTGCAATTGTTTGACCCATTCTGTAAAATCATTTTATATCAGGGTGAAGATGCCGAGAGATTATGAAGAATTATTCTGCATATTATTTCAAATTCCATTGGAGTTAGAAGCGGGTAGAACGTAGAACGTAGTGTAACCTTTACCTGCATATTTTATTGAATATCATGGTTTGGAACAGCACAGCATCTGCTACAAAGGGCTCATTGTCTGTCTTTGTAAATCGTGTCTCAGTTTTCTGATCGTATCGTTTTAAGCAGTTTTCGTACACGCATGGGTAATGAAGAAATACACATTCGCCATGCAAACGTAAGAAACGAGGCATTAACTGCACACACTTTTTTTCAGAAATTTAAATTCCAACATTATGCAAAACTTGCATTAAATTAAAAATATTTTATTCATATAAATAATAGGATTATGCAGCACGCACTAGAACTGCGTTTGGTGTTCTTTTAAATCAAACACATAAATTAATGCTGATATATGTGTACATGTACAAACAAAATTCGAAATAACTTAACGCTTTTTTTTTTTTTTTACAAATAAGACGCTTGACTAACAAAGGTTAATGAGCCACCAGCATTTATAACTCTAGGATGCGACTCTTACATTCGTAGACAGCATTTAGATTGTTGAAGCTGATATCTAAATGAATGTCTTGCACCAACCCAGTACTTTATATAACAACTCTTTAATTGTCTGGTATAGACAAACATTATACAAGGCAATGAACACATGAACGAACACATCTGCTTTTAATAGGCAAATCATATACGTTTTTCCGTCTATCACCATACTCATACAATTACATTATATATATATATATATATATATATATATATATTGCTTGTTTTGTGTCTGTGTGTGCGCGCGCGCATCTTTTCAGTAGCAAATCAGTTTCTTCAAAAAGCCACATTTCTATCATTATTTTTTTTTTTTTGGCTAGAGTCAGCATTTTCTATGGTCGTTCTTGTGATGTAGTTTCAGCCTTTCATTGGGTCAAATGCTGTCTGACGTATTTCATACTAATTGTTAGGCTGTTCTTTAAACACTGAATACTCCGTTTACTTGATCAAGATAAAAGGCTCACGGCAGCTGTGACCGGTCGACAGAGGATGATTAGGGACCATGCAATATTTATCACCAGGGTGGGGCCGGTGCAAAACGTGATGGGACAGACACTTTTCACATGACAACACGACATGGGACAATGGATGTCTGTGGGGATAATTTGGATAGGCCATGTAATTGTTTATTGACAAAATGCAACGAATTGTTTAGTTATTAAATAAAGTAGATTGTGAACACTTGACCTCCTATATGGCTTATTGAATAAACTTGAAACTTTATAAAATGCTTAATTTCCATTTGTGGGTGTGCATATTGTCGGGACGGGAGGATCCAATTATTTTCCTAAAAGTTGTAGTAGATCTAAGAGGGGTGGAGGATGTTAAGATTTCTCCTATGTGGTTTATGTGAAAGACTTTACTCTTCGTACGATACTTCAATGTCATTTATAGCAGATGCAGGAGGACCCAACTGTCATCCTTAAAGTTATAGTGGATCTAAGAGGGGTGGAGAGTGTAAAATAGTCTGTGCACACTTCTATATAGTTTATCAGAGTTTATAATGTTCCTGTTCATCCTTTCTCCTCCATACCATGCAATACATTAAGGGAAGAAGGTTTAATTTGGAGCGCTTTCAATTTGGGGAGCTGGGGAGACATTTGATTTTCACAAAAAATCTCTAGTTTTGAATTCACACCATATAGCATGAGTATTGACAACTAATGCGACTAGCCAGACAACACTTTAGTTTGTGTTATGAGGTTGATCACTGTTAATTATTTTCAACTTTTCCTAGTTATATATGAACGACCATATTGGTGATTTACATTGGTACCCAGCCCCAATATTCTGTCTTACAATTACTGTTATGATAAGTATGACGCCGCGCCCGGTGATTCTAATTTAATAATTCTGGAGAAACAGTTGTAAATAACACGACTCTGCTTTGTCTTCTTTAATGTTTTTAGTATTTTGGAAATGAATAATTCTTATATCATAATTAAAGACATATTCAAAGCCAACTATACCAATTCTATCATACCAATGCTTCCCGACATTTTATCTGTAATGAACATTTCTATTGTCATTTAAGGACTAAAGTGATTTTTTTTTTATACAGGCATTGGAAAAACAGAGAAATCAACCCTATACTTCTTTAGTTTATGTATCCCGTTATGATACGAACAAGCTAGACATGTAAAGTATAGTTTCTATGTCAAATTGAAAGGTCAGTGATTGTCTTCAAAATAAAATGCAAAATATTTCTTGATGGCGCTTTTGAATGTGGTGATCTTCTAATTTCCTTTGTCTGATGACGTGTTGATAAAAAGGTCTACAATATATAGCACACGTTTCCTACTGGTAAAATAAACATCCCAGCCATTTTAATCCTTATAATTATTCATATCTATGGTTATTTTATATTTATATTTTGTAAGATATAGTTTGTATGTCAAGTTGAAAGGTTAGTGCTTTTATTGAAAGATATAACGCATTTAACAATAGCAGGCCATCACCAATAAAACAATTTTAGTAAATGTAATTATTGCTTGATATTAGTATTACCAACATTGTACATTTATATAGTGCTTTATCTATTTAACACAATAACCCTAAAGCGTTTTTACATGTAAAACAAACTAAAAATACATGAAAAGAGAACATCATATTAAACTGAGGTTAACACGGCAACTAAAAGTGGATATGTTTCAAGTTTATTGCTAAAAACAGCAATTGAACCCTCGAAACGACGATTTAGCGAGAGGCAGTTCCACAAGATTGATGAGGACACATTGAATTTGAGTGACTATTGTTCAGTCCACATTCCGAATGTAAAAAAAAAACAAGTACAAAATAAATAAGTAAGTAAAATAAAATAAATAAATAGAAAAATAAAAACAAGTTAAAAACCACTATTTACAATATATTAAACAATGTAAGTAATAATTATTATCGCGTCGACTTCAGATTGCTTTTAGAAATAACGTTCAATACTTTGCAGTGATTTGTTGGTTTTTTGGGTTTTTTTTGTTTTTGTTTTTTTTTTTTGTTTTTTTTTTTTTGTGATGAGGAATGTATGCACCCTAAATCTGGTGACGTTTCTCGGTGTTTGTTGATTTGTTGATAAAAATATCTACAATGTAGCACTTGTTCTTTTCCCGCAACTTCCTGATCATCTGCTTTATATGTTTTGACTTCGTATGAAAAAAAAAAAAAAAAAAGAAAAAGAAAAAATGCAATAAATTTTCTGCGACGAAAATTGTCTGTGACCAAACGAGCATGTACGTACCAAATCTCTTTAAAGTGACCCATTACACCAAAATTGTATTTAATGACTCGTTAAAATACCTCGTATGAAGTATAACTCCACCGTCCAAAAAGTGGATTACTATTACTTTATTACTTTGCATCATTTTTTTTCCCCGGAATGATAGAAAAGGTGTTTTGTTTGCAAATAACAGAATCTCGCTGTGGTTTGGTGCATGATATGAATAGCTAATGAAACATGAACAAAGACTCAGCTAAAGGTTCTGATTTTTTAAATGAAAAACATTTATGAAAATTGTAAATATTTTTTTTTATATCTACGGCTAAAATCATTTGTGGTAAAAACATGTCAATTTGAAAAATATATAGGACAAATGTATTTAAAGCGGCCTGGACACGATTTGAGTTGAAAATTTTCATTTTTAATATTTACAAAGCATAACTAAAGTATTTCGAATGATCAACCAAAATTTTAATATCAGTTGTTGATTTACAAGTGAAATACAACACTCACAATTCTTTGTTATGCAAACAAGTCTCGTGTCATATTTTGTTTACATATAAATTGCTTAAATAGGAAATATCATGTTTAAAACAAAATAGGATATGGCAAAAACTAGAAACTGTTTAACTGTGTTCAAAATGAATTTGTGAATTTAAACATCCGCTTTAAACGAAACTTTTACTAGTACATTTAACTTATGTAGACAAAAACATGACACGAGCTTTCTTTATGTAACAAGAATGGTGCCCTCTGTGTCTCTCATGTAACTCAACAAATGGCATTCAAAGTTTTGCTAGAAATACCTTAGTTAAGCATTTCAAGTATTAAAAATGGAAAAAATTAAATTTGAAAGTCTTCAGCTCGAATCGTGTCTATGCCCCTTTAAAATAGAAAATGGAATAAAATCGACAAAATTCAGAAATACAGCCATCCCCCCCCCCCCCCCCCCCCCCCCAAATTCAGCCACGCCTGTTCGATCGGATTTCTAACAAAAAAAGTAGTCGTAAAATTATTATAATCAGAAAACTATATTCCTCTGATGTTGAATGGTTTACAAATTACGTAAATTTATACAGGAAACTAGTTTTTGATGAAAAGTGCATAAAATTAGCAATAATGTGATTATTTTGGAAATTTTATGATTAAAAGATTTTAAAAATATATATATATTTTCCTTGTATACTTTCCTAAAAAGTCATTGTTCCCCTATAGTGGTCGCACCTTCCCCCGGGGTTGTGATTTTCACAAACTTCAACCTACCTGAGGATGATTCTATATCAATATGACTAATAATCATGGACCTGTTATTCTTGAAAAGATTTTGTTTTTCACTAAACATTCCTGTATAAAATTTTGTTCCCTATTGTAACCCTCGCACTAAAGGCTTGGTTTGGATTTACGCTATTTGTCGAGACTTGTACACGAATGTACATTGATATGACAAATTATGACACTGTAGCTTCTGAGGAAAAAAATTGCGAAGTTCCTTCTTTATTCTCACGTAAAACTGTATTCCTTAGTGTTGCCCCACGCTATCCCACGATCCATGCATATGATATGAGTTTCCATTCGTTAAGGAGGCTTTCTTGAGAAAACGATTTTAGAAGTAGATGCTTCTTAATCTCATTTTGAAATTCACGGTCCTCCACAAAATATAACCAGTTTCAAATCATTTCTAAATTTGAACTGATGTTAAAAAAAAAAAAAAAAAAAAAAAAAAAAAAAGAATACTTGGATTAAGTACCAAATGAATTGTATCTCTGAACCAACAAAATAAATCTTAACTTTGAAATAGTCCCTATACAATGTCTTCAAAATTACTTTCATGGTAAAGCGCAATTTAATTGTTTCATTTGGCTTCATAAATTTTTCTGTTCCGTATAAATCAGTTGCCCTTAAAAATCATATGACGTTAGGACTAGGAATGACGTCACAATACATTTGGCTTCAGAAATCCGTTGCTATGGAGATATATGAAACTGATATTATCTTCTTCAAAAATATTTATCAACTTACAACAAACAGTGGCGAATTTAGAGGGGTCCCCCTCCATCCACCCACCCCAATTTACAAAATAATGTGAGTAAAACTTCAGATTTGGCAAGCAAATGGCCAAGTATTTTGGCTAATATTTGGCTATCACATCTGGGTCCACTCCTTTCGGAAATCCTCGATCCGCCACTTTCAAATATATTGCACTAAATCAGTAATGAAAGCATTTTCTACTCATTTTATACAATAAAAAGTAATTGTAAAACTGTAAGCGGCCATGATCAAACGGCCCAACTCAATTGATATCAAACAAACTGTATAAAATCAGTTTATTCCTTAATTATTTTTGCTAACTTCATGTCATAATATATTGGAACGTTTATTAACGTGTATGTTTTAAAGCTGTAACATAGTATTATTTGAACAGAACATTAGATTGATCATAAACCCGAAGGGAAAGCAGCACTCGATTATGGCCTGGTATTGAGTTTCATGGTTTATTCATTATATATCCTACTATCAATTTCCTCATATTGAAAATATAATTCGCTCAACTTGAAACTAGCGTTCCCGTGACGACCAATACTGGTATGTGGACGTGGCGTCACGTTTGTTTGCTACTGCACGTGCGCCGAAGCCTCGGTGTATAGTCATAGAATTTATTTCGGTTAATAGGCTGAAACCTTCGTATAGTAGTTAATGATAAAAGCCACCCTATATAGTTATAAAAAAAAGTTTCTGTAACTCGCGTTGTCAATGAAGTATTTCTGTATATGCGTTATCTTAATACATATATACGAAATTCTGCCTATACTCGCAATATATACACTCTTCCTGTTGCAGTAGTAGTTTGTTTGTACACCCACTATATACCGCAGGGCTGTCTGCTGGTTTGTTTATATTTCTAAATAATGCAACGTGTGTGTATACCGGTAATGAGATTCTGTGCCTTTAAATTAACAGCATGAAAAATTATAAAATTTTGATAAACTGAGAATAAAATTCTTACCGTTCCCTGAAACGAGAGCGTTTGTTGTCGATGAAGTCTCGATCACAGGAATAACGAAAATTACGTAAGATACATGCAGTATGCATTTAACTCAGCGATGCGGAAATTTGACACACTTCCACATGACCCAGCCATATTTACGTCTGAACTTACGGTCGTCGATAGTCATAGTTTTTGGTGACCTCGACTTGTTGGGAGACACTACATAAATGTTACCTCTAGCAGGTAATAGGCGCACGCACGAGAGCGTCACGATCGCTGGCATATTGGATCAATAACATAAAAGCTTGCATAGGCTCGCGGTGCACTTCCGAGAATCTGGGTTAAATACAAAAAGCGACCCCAGTTGATCTGCAGGGAATATTAATACACACGCATTTCTCTACATTACATCAAGAAATCTGTGCGAAACATGCACCTCCGATATATATCTCTATAATTCCTGATCAATAGTTTTTCCCCCCATTAAAATAAAAACATGGTGAGACATTAATGCAATACACGCTGTAAAATGAAAAATGGAAGAACAAATCTAATAACATATTTGTGATTGAATATATATTATTTCTTGGAATCGGGGTGAATCTGAGGCAATAAAATCGTTATATCAGCAAACAATGTCGAATCATGAATCATTTTTATCACCATAGTAATTCCTGCTCGTAATCTCAGATGTGCATTGACCTCGTCGGTCACCAGTTCGAAAAAGTGCAAACGAGAGACACTGCACACGTGTCAGATTTGTAAACAATTTCATATACCAATTTTATAACAAATTCATTAATAAAATTTCATTTGAGTGGCATATTCGCGTAATTTAATTACTATAATATTTAAAGTTATTCATTATTTTTAAAACAAACGAAATGGTAATTCCTCTCGTCACCCTCCAACTTTGTATGACCTCGGTATCAGTGCCACCCGATTATGTTCGGAAGTCGTTAGTGAGAGGTAATAAGTCTGTAAAAGATCTATGGGCCATATCGCTCACCTGAGTCACCTCTGCCCTGTTGTTGTTCAGATATGAATAAATCTTCATATCTCCCTCACTATCAGGCAATAAATGTATAATATTATGCAACTGTAATTTTGAAGAGGAGCCTAAATTAGTCCCCTATTGGCTTTGCGGAAGGGGACTCTAGTTTACCCAAGGTCCATCCGTCCCTCTATCTGTCATTCCGAATCAGTTTTCCGGATTTTTCTCCGCATTGGATGAAGATATTCAAGTGAAACTTTATATCTGACGTTGTCTTGAATATTTATAGATCAAGGTGAGTTTCTTTACGCTTGACCTATTTTTGACTGAATTATGTCTCTTGATTAATATTTGAGGTTTTCCGGACTTTTCTCCGTATTGGATGAAGATATTCAACTGATATTTTATATATGACTTTGTGGTCGATCGTTACAGATGAAGTGTGAGTTTCGTTCAGCTTCTCCTACTCTTGAATTAATTATAGTCCTTGGTAAATTCAGAAACTCGGAAAGCTTCTTTGAATTTACTAACTAATTATCAGTTTTGCCTTGTTCAATAGAGACATCAACCCAATTTTACTTTGTTCTTGTGAAACTCGGGGCTATGCGAATATGGACATTACTGAAGAAGTACACCTTACATTTTTAAAATTTACCCTGACCCTTAAGTCAACTAACACGAATTGTATAGAATACGGAGAAAGAGGTAGGTTTCCATAGTGAAGTAATGTTACAATACAAATTGCTATATACTGGGCAGAAATTATATTAGCCCGTGGGAGTACACGTACGAATGCAATCTATTGCTATTTTTACAAGTGTTTTATGACAGGGTCTTATATCCACCCGTGGATAAGATGTATACAAAATATACTTAATGCGTGTGTATTGTCAGGGATGAATCAAACATTTCATAGCCTTAGGTGGCTGAAGTCTTGTTAAAGAAGCCCTAAAAAATTGTACAAGAAATGAGTAGTTTTACCAAGCACTCACCTAAATGTATTAATTATAGAATTTTCAAAACAAAATTTTGGTGTAGAAAATTGTTTGTAGAATTTGTCTGGAGATTTAAGAATCACGTTATTAGCGAGCTTGTAATCGCCGTCTCCCTATAGAAACTGGTAGATGGACTAATACTGAAAGTCGTCTAAGGACACGTACAATGTGTGATTGCAATAGTGTTGGTGATGGATTTCATTGTGTTATGGAACGTACATTTTCTCAAACGATAGAAAAATATATCTAAACAAAAAATAAATAAATAAATAATAATGAAATTAAAAGATAAATTAATTAATTTAAAAAAGTCTAATGTGTTAATGAATGCAATGTGATATTTTTAAAATCATTGGCAAAGTTTCTTATCAAAAGCTGTTGTGTTGGCTGTTCTTCCCGAACCAGTGTACTCACGTCTTTATTTTTCAATACATACTTGTATATTTGTGACTCTACCTATAATCCTAGTGTTTCTATGTATATAGAATCGTAGTGTTTCTATGTATATAGAATCGTAGTGTTTATATGTATATAGAATCCTAGTGTTTATATGTATATAGAATCCTAGTGTTTATATGTATATAGAATCTTAGTGTTTATATGTATATAGAATCCTAGTGTTTATATGTATATAGAATCCTAGTGTTTATATGTATATAGACTCCTTGTGTCTATATGTATATAGAATCCTAGTGTTTATATGTATATAGAATCCTAGTGTTTATATGTATATAGAATCCTAGTGTTTATATGTATATAGACTCCTTGTGTCTATATGTATATAGAATCCTAGTGTTTATATGTATATAGAATCCTAGTGTTTATATGTATATAGAATCCTTGTGTTTATATGTATATAGAATCCTAGTGTTTATATGTATATAGAATCCTAGTGTTTATATGTATATAGAATCTTAGTGTTTATATGTATATAGAATCCTAGTGTTTATATGTATATAGAATCTTAGTGTTTATATGTATATAGAATCCTTGTGTCTATATGTATATAGAATCCTTGTGTTTATATGTATATAGAATCCTTGTGTCTATATGTATATAGAATCCTAGTGTTTATATGTATATAGAATCCTTGTGTTTATATGTATATAGGATCCTTGTGTTTATATGTATATAGAATCCTAGTGTTTATATGTATATAGAATCGTAGTGTTTATATGTATATAGAATCCTTGTGTTTATATGTATATATAATCCTTGTGTTTATATGTATATAGAATCCTTGTGTTTATATGTATATAGAATCCTAGTGTCTATATGTATATAGAATCTTAGTGTTTATATGAATATATAATCCTAGTGTTTATATGTATATAGAATCCTAGTGTTTATATGTATATAGAATCCTAGTGTTTATATGTATATAGAATCCTACTGTTTATATGTATATAGAATCCTAGTGTTTATATGTATATAGAATCCTTGTGTTTATATGTATATAGAATCTTAGTGTTTATAGGTATATAGAATCCTACTGTTTATATGTATATATAATCCTAGTGTTTATATGAATATATAATCCCAGTGTTTATATGTACATATAATCCTAGTGATTATACGTATGTAGAATCCTAGTGTTTATATATATATATATATATATATATATATATATATATATATATATATATACAATCCTAGTTTTTCTGTATGTATACTTGTTGTACCTCGTATACTAGTAATTTGATTGAATGAAAAGTTACCTGATCAGCGACTAATTATTATACATCTACTGACAAACAAGCCGAAGTTACAGGGGTTTTAACACTCTCGTTTAAAGTCAGCATTTCGCAAATTCTATGATCGTTATAACGATCAGGTTTGCCACTACAACTTGTCAGTGGGTCAAATGCTGTATAAAACGTTCGTTCCATACCAATTGTTAGACCGTTCTTTACACACCGAAGTGTTTACAGATTACTCCGTTTTCGTGATCAAGATATAAGGCTCACATTGGGTGTGATCTGTCGATAGGGGATGCTTACTCCTCCAAGGCACCTGATCCCACCTCTGTTATGTCCAATTAGAGGCCCTATTTGCTCAATTCTTAATTTTGTATTCCTCATGGGAGTCTTGAGATTGATCAGTGCTCGTTATCTTCACTTTTTTTTATTTCACTTACTTTGAGTTAAAGAACCCATATAGTTATGTCGGATTATCCAGATGAAATAGCAATGTGATTCGCAGTCTACGAGATTTGGCATTTACATTGTCACTTTTCGAAAGTGACATTTTGAGGAATTCACACACACACAAACACATACAGAGAGAGAGAGAGAGAGAGAGAGAGAGAGAGAGAGAGAGAGAGAGAGAGAGAGAGAGAGAATTGTGGCTAACACAGAATGGAGAATGGCATGCTTTCATTGTCATACTAATTGACAAAAAACAGTATCAGTTAATCTGATGAATGCTCTCCAAACTGCATCTCTGCATCTAACCAATGAACTTCTTGATATGACGAATGATTCGCACAATAATCAATGAATGTTTACAAACTGTTTAAATAAAAGAACTTTTTTACCCTTTCTGGGTGACCTTGGCCTTTCCATAATTAACCTGAAAAACTTTTGTGTGTTTGTTATTCACCTGTCACCAAACTGAGTGATATGGTTCGTACCTATTCAAAAACTGTTGAAATAAGGAACTATTTTCTTTATATATGTGCTGAGTCACTTTTCCAAAATGACCTTAGTGCAAACTTCCCTGTCCCAAGGAATAGTTGTGATGAATTACGAACGTTGTAAGATATATGAACTCGGAATTTTGAATACATTCCTAAAACAATACTTATCCTGAAGTAAACAATTTGAAAACAGAAATATGCTATCAATGACATCGAAAGAATTACTTAAGAATGAGATAGAGCATATTCAGAGAGAGACAAAGATAGAAAGAGACATATTTATACACTATACAGAGAGAGAGAGAGAGAGAGAGAGAGAGAGAGAGAGAGAGAGAGAGAGGGATGAAATTTTACCTACACAGTGCTAATTGTAAAACTAGATGAACTATCGTAAATCATTTGCTGTAAAAATAGAAATGCAACACTGCATAGGGACAATTGAGGTTGTCACAGTCTTACACCGTCATCGTCTTCACATATCAATGCACCGCAACAAAGAGGCGGTAATTTAGTGATGTGTGAGACATTGCAAAAAAAAAAAAAAAAAAACAAGAGAGAGAGAGAGAGAGAGAGAGAGAGAGAGAAAGTTTTGCATACATGAATTAAGTTTTATTCTGATTTACTTCGTTTTGGTTTGATTTCATTTTGTTTCTACTTCGTACGTACTCGTACTTTACACCTTAGTTCTTGCTCGCATTGCAAGAGGTAAATAATCCATAAATTTATAATCAACAATAAACAAAATATCAATGAACTCTTTCACAGAGGCTGTCAAGGAATCCTTGAAGTGTAAGGCATGGAACGTTGTATTATTAGTTAACCTTCGAACTGATACACAATTTGCTGTTTCCGTTAACTTCTACCAGTGAGAGTTTTGTAGACATGTTATAACTATTGTGACGTCAGAACGAGGCTCAGTGGGGCTTTTATTCAATTTATTAAGACCAACCGCAGCCACTGGAATGTACGGCGCAAACTGTTAGAACAATTGGTATGTGAAAAACCGGTCGCTGTTCTTTTATTTGTGAGCATTGAATCAACAGTTGGATAGTTATCTATTCAACAGTAAATCGTTTACTATTCAACATTTAGCATTGAATAGTTGACAATTCAACTGCTAAGTATTGAATAGTCTAATAGTCAACCTATTCAATGACTAAATACAATGGATGACGTCACGGTACGGTTGTTGTATATTAACAATATAGAGAATAAAGAATAAAGTCAAAGTCTTTATATTTCAATATATACTTAAGGACATACGCGACGTTTCTCAATAACATAAATTATACTTTTCTATTACAATTACAATTCACTTGCATTCTATCCCGTTTCTACAAAATAAAAAAAATGTGACCACATCTTTTAGTGTTAGTATATATTGATGGTTCTTGGTTGTTGCAAGTAAAATGTATAATTGGGTAATTGCCCCAGTAAAGAATAAAAAAAAAAGCTTTGGAACAATAGGGTATTGAACCCCGGAACCCTTATATTTTAATTTCAGTGATTTTTTTTTTTTTATCTTTTATTATTTAGGTGATCTAACCACTATCTTACCGACGCCAATGTGCAGAATTCAGTAATCTTACTATTTTACAGAATCAAAACTTATTATACAAGAACTCTTCATGTTCAGGAGATGAAAAAATAATTTTAGAGAAAATGTCAGAAAATTGAATTACATATGACGATATAAAGATATCGTTGCTACCCGTTACATCCACGTACAGCATCATAGAATGGCAGTGATGTGTAATAGAGAAGTCCCTTAAAATGAGAGGCGTATTTTTTGCTTATTTGCAAGGTCTGTAATGCAACGGTTTATAAAAAAAAATCTTCACAAGTAATTTAAAGAGGAGAATACGATTTTTTTTAATGCACACATACATCTGTCGTATCGCAATGCAAGATGTTTTATTTACTGATCTATAATGAACCTCACAAAATGCACATTAAGTTTATTTCATGATATAAATCGACAGACTCCAACAAATAACAATAAAAAGCTATTGCACATCACTGCCATTCTGTGACGCTATACGTGGATTTAACGAGAAGCAACGATATCTTAATATCGTCATATGTAATCCAATTTTCTGAGCCTTGATTGTCATCTCTATAAATATTGAAATATTCTTGAACGTGGTGTAAAACATAAACACAAACATATACTTCTCCTGGCTACGATAAGTTTTAAGGTTATAGAGTTATTCACAAAGTAATTTACAAGCTCAAACTGACAAATTGAATTTAGATCAATTATGCTCATGTGGTACATTTCACCATGCTTCGTAGTATTGCAATCGTAAAAAGGAATTTCGACATGGAGAGAGAGAGAGGTCTTATTATACCTTTCTTTTTTAAAATGTTAAAATGTCACTCGACAGGTAACCAAATCTAGTGGCATGTTCATTTAAAAAACTATTATTTGAAGTTCATTGTCATATTTCAAATTACTTCAAGGGTAGTCTTATGGAATCGCTGAAAGAATGATCTACATTCAGTTTGCACACGTATGGAAACTGGATACCTGGCGATAAGGTGCTGTGGTGTTTACTCCCTAGTGACACACGCTAATGGTGGAGTGACAATCGAAAAACAGACAGACAAAAGCACGATCAATTCAATATAAATGAAATGGTTGTACAGGAGATTGCACAGGGGATTTTCAATTTTGCACTTGATCGAATAAATTAAAATGTAAAATCAAATTACTGAAAGCCGGGATTTTATGACGACATGCTAAATATTACTACCTTTTCATTGCTCGAGTTTATAATTTAGCAGACAAGGTTTTAGATAGACGTCAGTGTACACGTCAGACATAATATCATATGCTGTACTGAGATCCTGAGGTACATTTTCAAAGGTTATATTTTAAAACATTTTGAATTTTACAAAAACGATTTTTATGATGAATTAGTACATGATGAAATGAAACAAAAGATAAAAATTGCAATTTTGTAAACTTATGCCCATGATTTTTAATTAATATCACATTACTGTAACTTTCATAGTTATTACTGATAAATATTTTTAATTCAGTACACTATGCAGTAGTTATACAATGTAAATCAATAAGCTGGAGGAACACACACACACACACACACACACAGATACACACACACACACACACACACACACACACACACACACACACACACATTTGAACGGATACCGATCGTGGTAGCTCAATGGTAGAGGGTTCAAGTCGTAACCAGGAGGTCGCGAGTTCGAGCCCCGCTCGTGCCAAGGCCGCGTCAGATCTAAGACGTTAACATAAATATAGGTAGTGATTGCTCCTTCGCCAAACCCTCGGCATTTAGAAGTGATAATTTCGGGCCTTTCGGATATGATCTTAAAAACGGAGGTTCCATGGGGCGACAGGAATTGGCACGTTTAACCCTCACTGCTACGGCCCTGAGCGCTAAGAATAGGTCTAAATTTGTGGTACCCCCACCGACAGCTGGTGACGTCTCAATATGAGTAACAAAATCTCACCGAGACTTAAACAAAACCAATCCATCAATCAATCAGTCAATCAATCATTTGAGCAGACCAACGGCATCAGATTCTTTGCACATTAAAATTTCAAATTTTCATATGCGAGATTCTTACTTATTTTTTATACGGTGTAGATAAACTCTGTAATTTGCACATAGAGTTTTGAATTAGAAATGAACTGTCACGTTGAATCAAATATTTATTACAGTTATGTTGCTATGTTGCATAGATGAACTTTCACTGTAATTAGCATAATATGCACGTCCTTTTAAAATCAGAAAGAAACCAATTAAAGAAATACTTTTAAAGATTGATTGATTAAATATTGTTTAACGTTCCGCTCGAGAATCTTTTACTCATATGGAGACGTCATCATTGCCGGTGAAGGGCTGCAAATCTAGGTCTATGCTCAGCGCTTATGGCCTTTGAGCAGGGAGGGATCTTTGACGTGCCACACCTGCTGTGACGCGGGACCTCGATTTTTACGGTCTCATCCGAAGGACCGCCCCATTTAGTCGCCTTTTACGGCAAGCAAGGGGTACTGAGGATATATTCTAACAACCCGGATCCCCACGGGGATCTTTTAAAGAGAAATATCGAAACAAGAAATACAGAAATGACACAAGAAACACCGACATAAGGAATATGCTAAAAAAATCATTTCCGTAAGTCATTGTTGGTGTTAACCATTACATACTACATCCATCTGTCATTAGTATGTGATTCTAACACTCAAATATTAAGAATGCGAGTCATTAAGTAACTAGTCTAACTATTTCCGGTTGACCGAGACGGTCAAGATTTCCATGACTTGTTTCAATACATGTTTTTTACCTGTGTACAAAATTGCACGAGTATTGGGTCATCCTTTAATAAGGTATTGAATGTCAAACATGGCTAGAGATGCAAAGGCATGATTGCTTTTCATCTGAAGTTGAGTACAGTGCTGTAATTTAGTACTTGTATTTAAAAGGTTAAACAGGCAAGGGAATACACGGCAAGTTAGCTGATATTTATGGGTGTTCTGCACCATCTTATGCTCAGTTTAAATCCTTGGTAAGGGTATTCAACCGCGGTAGAACTTTAGAAGGTGAAACTAGGTCTGGACGCCCACTGGATGCCACTGACGAAGGAATGCGCAACAAAGTTCGGGATCTGGTATACTCTGATAGGCGAATTCAGGTGGAAGAAATAGAGCCGACATTAGACGTTTTACATCGTAGCGTTTCAACGATCTTGCCTGATCGTTTAGGTATGTGGAAGCTATCAGCACGTTGGGTTCCGAAATCCCTTATTGATGAACAAATGACAACCAAAGACATCAGTCTGCAGCGCCTGTTGAAGCGTTTTAGGTCCAAAGATGATTTTCTTTTGCCTCTGATGACTGTAGATGAGACTTGGGATTGTGAGACAGAGAATAAAGCTCAGAGTCGTCAGTGGGTAGGGCCAGGGTCCCCAAGGACAAAGAAGTTCAAGACGCAACCATCTGCTGGCAAGTTGATGGTCAAAGTATTTTGGGACTCAAAAGGCGTTATTATGTTCGACGTTTTAAAGTATAATGACTGGAGTGTACTATGCAAACTTGCTAGACCAGCTGAGAAACGCCATCCGTACAAAACGTCATGAAAAACGCCGGTGATTTGCAACAACAGGACAACGCGAGAGTCCACACTTGCAATGTTGCAATGGATGCTGTAGAGCGAAACGGGTATGACTTAATATCACATCCTACCAATTCTCCTGACCTAGCGACTTCTTGCTATTCCCAGACTTGAAAAAGGATATACGTGGACGTCATTTCTGGTGTAACAAAGAAGTCGTGACGGCAGTTAAGGAGTGGGTCAATGGAAAGGAGTCTGACTTTTTCAGTTCCGTGCTGATGGCACTTAAACACCGTTGGTCTAAGTGTATCGCATTAACGTATGATTACATCGAAAAAGAAGAGGTGAATCTCAACTGGAAATAAGGTAGGCTGGTTATTTATTGACTCGTCCAAGGAAATTGACTACAAATTCAACAAAATGTTCTCCTTAAGTTTGTTACTTGTATAATCAAGTGAGCTTGATGTAAAACTATACCGCAATATAATTTTTTTTCTGTCAGAAATTAACATGACTACAAAAAGACACATAATTACTCTGAGTTGACATTGTTATCAAAATGAAATAAAATTCAAAACAAAACTAAACTTCACTCTAAATACATCAAATAGCATTTCAATATCGTCAACTTTGTAAAATTACGTGAGGATCCTAGTTAAAATAAGTCTTCAGTACCCCTTTTTTGTTGAGAGAGGCGATGAAATGGGACGATCCTTCGGATGAGACCTTAAAAACCGACGCTCCTTGTCACAGCAGCTATAGCACGATAAAGATCCCTCCATGCTCAAAGGCTGTAAGTGCCTAGCATAATCCTAAATTTGCATCCCTTCACTGGCAATGGTGACGTTTCCATATAAGTGAAAAATGCTCGTGAGGGGCGTTAAACAATATACAATCAATAAATCATTATAATACGTAATATGAAGGCAAAGATAACGAATAGTACTCAATCTCGTAATTCCTATAGAAAATGCAAAGCAGAGAGATGGACATACACGGACCCCTGGACATACCACAGATGGGATCAGGTGCCAATCATATAAATCATATTTGGAATACATATTAGAGAGTTGGACAAACACAGGCCCCGATATACCAGAAAGGAAATGACACAATTATTTATTACACAAGAATGAAAAGGCTTAGATGACGAACAGTACTCAATCTCGTAATTCCTACAGAAAATAAATTCAGAGAGGTGGGAAACACGGATCATTGGACATACCAGAGGTAGGATCAGGTGCCTAGGAGTAAGCATCCCCTGTCGACCGGTATACCCGCCTTGAGCCCTATATCTTGATCAGGTAAATGGAGTAATCCACAGTGAGA
This sequence comes from Ostrea denselamellosa, assembly GCA_024699665.1. Lineage (NCBI taxonomy): Eukaryota > Metazoa > Mollusca > Bivalvia > Ostreida > Ostreidae > Ostrea > Ostrea denselamellosa. Next base: position 15,095,288 of record JAMZEH010000018.1, read on the forward strand.
ATCATTGTGCCAAGAACAGTGTGAACACTAAACTTAATGGAAGGTTTTACTGGCAAACTTGATCGTTATAACGACAACAGAATTTGCGAAATGCTGCAATTTATGGGTGTTGGGCAACGAAGAGGCTCAAGATTCCAATTGTAATTGTAATTCAATAGATTTATATAACGCTCTATTGATCTGCGTCTTCAAGAGCACTTGACAGATAGTATAATAAAATATATGTGAACATACGTTATACATGTGAATAGAATAAAATAATAAGCTTCAGGTTTTTATCTTTGACATCCTTAGGTAAGAGGGTAGCAATGTTGTTTTCGATTCATACCAATTTAACTTTCCAATTTTTTCTATATGAAAAAATAACTACAAATTTAAAAGACTCTTTGAAAATATCATACAGTTCATATCATCCGCAACATAAAATGATTAAGCGTCTTAATTTAGTCATGATGGACCCCTTTCCGTGGACAAAGAGAAGATCATTGGATTAAAACTCTTGGCACTGCTTTTCCATATGGATGCAACGATAATATATCCAATGTCGGAAATTTGACTAGTCCACTAGGAAATACTTGAATGTGGTGTGACATTTTCCTAATAGACATAGACGTGAATGCTGTCATGGATATGCCAAATATTATTTTGTTAAAACCACTCTGACTCCACGCACAAGTATTGTGAAGTTAGAGTTTCTCATTGACAATATCTTCGTATTCTTTGGTGATCAGATCTTCCAACAATCTGTTGGAATCCTCATGGGCACGAATTGTGCTCCTTTGCTAGCTGACCTGTTTTCATATTCTTATGAAGCAGAATTCATTCACAGCATCTACATCAGAAGAAAAAAATCTCCTGCTGTGGCCTTCAATTCGACATTTATATATATCAACGACGTTTTACCTATAAAGAATTATCGTTTTCATTCATATGTCGATTCGATGTATCCCAGTGAACTTGTAATAAAAGACACCACAGAGTCTTCTACATCTCCTTCATACTTGGATGTTTACTGAAATTGGATGCTGGCGACAAACTAACAACTCAACATTATGATAAATGTGATGATTTCAATTTCTCCATCGTCAACTTCCCTTATCTAAGTGGTAATATTGCATCATCTCCTGCATATGGTGTTATATCTCCTACCGATTCGATATGCAAGAGCTTGTTCTGCATATGATCAGTTTATAACTCGAGACAACTAACAAAAAAATTGATGTTACAGAGGCTTGTACAGTCTCGTTTTAAATCAGCATTTCGCAAATTGTATGGTTGTTATAACGATATAGTTTGCTAGTATAACTTTCCATTAGGTCAAATGCTGTCTAAAATGTTTCAAATCAATTCTTAGGCCGTTCTCACCACACTGATTCTGACTACGGATTCCTCCGTTTTCCTGATCTTGATGTAGGGTTGACGGCGGTTTTGACCATTAGACAGGGGATGTTTACCCCTCCTAAGCAACTGATCCCACTTCTGGTATGTCCAGGGGTCCGTGTTTTCCCTTCTCTCTGATTTGTATAGGAATTACGAGATTGAATAGTGTTAGTTATTTTAGCCTTTCATATTCATATATATATATATATATATATATATATATATATATATATAGGGCCTCCGTGGTTAGAGCATCGGGCTCAAAATCACAAAGCCTCTCACCTCTGTCGGCGCGTGTTTGAATCTTGGCCGCGGCGTTATGTGAGCAAGTTTGCCAGTTTACTTTTGGAATGTCGGTGGTCTCTTCCCAGCTACATTGTATCTGGGTTCTCTCCTGCAAACAAAAACTGGACGCCACCAGATAACTGAAAAATTGATGAGTGTGGCGGAAAGCAATAAATAAATTATATATATATATATATATATATATATATATATATATATATATATATGGATATCCGGGTTGTTAGAATAGTTCCTCAGTGCCACTTGATTGTCGTAAGAGGCAACTAATTAGGGCGGTCCTTTGGATGAGACTAGAAACACCGAGCCCCGTGTCGCAGCAGGAGTGTTACGTTATAGATCTCTCCGCTCAAAGGCTACAAGCGCCGATCATGGGCCTAAATTTTGCAGCCCTTCACCGGCAATGGCGACGTCTCCATATGAGTGGAAGATTCTCGTTAAACAATATATATATATATATATATATATATATATATATGTGTGTGTGTGTGTGTGTGTGTGTGTGTGTGTGTGTGTGTGTGTGTGTTATAAACGAGAAATTTGAAGAGAACATCAAGCCATGGACGAATGTGATTTATAACAGGTAGAGACTTCAAACTAGAATTCAAGCTGACACAGAAACTTTTGATCAGTTCGTAAAAAAACTACTGGTTAGGGACTGTAATTATAAAAAAAAAGAGTGAAGAAATGGTTCGAGATCGAATTGTTTTCAGCGTGAAATCCCACAAAATACGTGAGAAACTTGAAAAACGTTACATCTGATTTGACCCTACAGAAAGCACTTGACATCGCACTTCTCTATGAACAGTCTACATCTCATGCAAGACAAATATCTAGTGAAGACACTTCCGCTCATGCTATTCACAACAAACCATAGTCCACGCAACCAAAATCTGCATAACCATCTACTGGTAATCCATGTAAAGCAGTTCACATAAACAAACGACAACCGAAACGGTGCCATGGCAAACCACAGCAAATTAATGAATGTTTGCTGTGTGGATATAAACACAGTATGTCGATGTGTCCAGCCAAAGAAATAGATGTCATAAGTGTGGTAAATCTGATCACTTCGCAAACAAATTCGAAAGCCAAACGTGTGAATGCCGTTGAGACTTGTTCTTCCGATAGCGAAAACGAGGAGTTATTTCTTGGTTATTTCGTTGAAAACATCAACATGGTGGATACAGAGAGGAGTGAAACCCTTGAAATCAAAGACAAAACTATTGGTTTTAAATTGGACACGGGTGAAACATGTAATGTGATACCTTTGACTACGTTCAATGAACTAGGACTGAATTGTGACCAACTAGCTTCGTCCAAAACTAAGTCGTATAGTGAGGCATAGAGTCAAACCGGTCGGTAATATTGTACTGCAGTGTAAATATCAAGATCATGTGAATGGCAATACTTTTGAAGTTTTTGACTTACCTTCTGAACCAATTCTTGGATCTGCCTCTTGCTCAGCAATGGGACTTGTAAAAAGAGCATACAAACTTGATCATGCAGAAACAACAAATATTCCTAAGTCAGAATACAGCGATGTGTTTAAGGGTCTAGGACTCTTACCAGTCAAACAGGGCATTAAGATCGATCCGTCGATACCTTCTGTGATACACCCAGCTCGTCGCATTCCAATAGCACTCCGTGACAAAATCAAGGATGAGCTTGATTGCATTGAACAAGCTGGTGTAATAGTTCAACAGAAGGAACCTACAGCATGGATTAACTCCATGGTTACTGTCCAGAAAGCTACGCATTTGTATAGACCTTAAAGACCTAAATAAGGCAGTCCGTAGAGAGCATTACCCACTCAAGACTATTGAAGGCGTCACACAGCGAATCATTGAAGCAAAGGTGTTTGCCAAACTCGACGCCACGTCCGGCTTTTGGCAAATTGGTCTCACAGAAGAGGGTTCGAAGCTCTGAATCTTCAATAGTCCATATGGACGCTATAGATTCATTAGACTACCATTTGGCATTAGGTCTGATTCTGAAATCTTCCAAAGCACAATTTCAGAGATGATTAGGGATCTAGAAGAATGTGAAGTGATAATTAATGACAAATTAATTTGGGGAAAGAATAGACAGGAGCACGACCAAAGATCCAGAGCCGTCATGAATCGAATTCGTGATTACAATCTGAAACTGAGTCCAGAGAACTGTCAGTTTAGAAAGGACCATATTGCATATGTTGGTCATGTATTTACCTCTCCAGGGATCCAGCCCGACACTGAGAAAATTCGCGCTGTGAAAGATATACCTGCTCCGCAGAATATCTCCGAACTTCAAACCTTTCTTTGTTTTATACAATACCTTGAAAAATTCCAACCGAACCTGTTGGAAGTGAGTTCACTACTCAAATAACTCCTAGAAAAAGACATACACTTCCACTGGGTCAAGCCACAGGGAGACAGCTTCCAGACCTTGAAGCACCTTGTGAGCAACACACCTGTTTAGCGATTTTATGACCCCGAGAATCCACTGACATTGACAGTAGACGCAAGCTCGAAACCCCTTAGCACTGCACTTGTCCAGGAAGGTCAATATATTGCTTACGGGTCACCTGCATTAACGAAGAGTCAGCAGAACTATGCTCAGATTGAAAAAGAGGCTTTGGTCATATCTTGCGGATGTACAAAATTTCATCAATATCTATTTGGTCGACATATATTGGTTTGAGAGTGATCATTAGCCACTCCAGTCAATTTTTCGAAAAACCACTTTATCAAGCAACTGCTCGACAACAGTCACCTCTGCATACACTACAACGTTATGACATAAAATTGTTTACAAACAGGACAAGTCCATGTTTATTGCAGATACCCTCAGTCGAGCCTTCATCAATTAAACGAAGGAACGGCTTATGTCTGACATTGACGTTAACTCGATTAGCTACCTACTAATATCTCCAGAACAATATGAACGCTTTCAACAAGCTATTCAAGACGACCTGGATCTACAACTTTACAGACAGTAGTCAAATCTGGATGGCCTAACATAAAGGAAAATTTACCGACGTTAACTTACCCGTACTGGCCTTTCCGTGATGAAATCACATGCATTGATGGATTGATGTTCAAGGGGCACAGAATTATTGTACCGTCAAAACTACGAAAAGAAATGCTAGATCATATACACAGCTCCCACCTTGGATCTGTGAAATGAAAACGTAGAGCTCGGCAATCCTTATTTTGACCAGGAATGACATCATCGATCCAAGAGGTCGTGAAAAATGTCCAGTCTGTGCGGTGAACAGCAGATCTAATCACAGGGAATAACTGGTGGAGACAGAAACACCATCACGTCCATGGTCCATTATTTCTGTTGTATTGTTTGATTACAAAGGACACTTTGTGTTGATCATTTCTCAAAGGGACCTGGATTTGCAAAACTTGAAAACCAAACTAGTAGCAACGCCATCCTACACCTGAAAGGTATCTTTTCACGTAATGTGATACCCGACAAACTAATATCGGACAATGGGCCCCAATAATAATAATAATAATTGGTTTTTATATCGCGCTTTTTCCAGCATATGCTGCTCAAAGTACTTCACAATACATTATTACCCCAGCAGACCTTATGCCATTCCAGAGTTTCCTCAGTGCAAGCTGCCGTTAATGCGCTAGAGCACTAACATATCTTTCACTGTCTATAGCCAGGTTCCCCTTTTTACACTTGGGCGGAGTGAGAAAATATGTGTAAAGTGCCTTTCCCTTTCCTTTTCCTCTCGACACCAGGACTCGAACCCACAACCTTTCCGTCGAGAGACTAACAGCCTAACCACTAGGCCACCAACGCCACAGTTCGTATGTGAAAATTTCCGTGAATTTTCAAAGGATTATAGTTTTGTTCACACAAACACAAGTCCACACTTCCCACAAGCAAACGGACAAATTGAACGCACCGTTCAAACAGTTAAGCAACTGCTACACAAGTTTCCTGATCCGCACAAAGTCACACTCGCATTTCGGAATACTACAATCGACATGTTAGAAAAGTCTTCAGCACAACTATTCTTTAACAGACGTCTGAAAACTGACTTATCTGTAGCATCACCACTTTTGAACCTAACTCAGTTCGCATGCAAGACATTAAGGAACGCCTAAAAACCCGCAAATACCAACAAAAGCTGAACTACGATGCACATGCTGGAAAGAAACTGCGCGACCTCTATCCTGGAGAAACTACCGTTCTCAGATTGAGAAACCGTCACTGGAAATTGAACAAGCCAATTTGACAATATCTGTTCGCAGTGCCACTTGTACCAGATCTGGGTGGAATGTGGTGTTTCCATCTAAATTCAAGGATTTTGTGAAATAAACTACTTGTGAATTTGTGAAATGATTTGTATCTGTCTAGAATTCCATTTTGTAACGCAAGCAGTATAATACTAGTATTTGTATACATGCATGTAAAATGTTAACTGATATAACATTAGTTGCAGTTTAATAGTTTATATTTACAGCATACTGACATTTATTTCTGTAGAAACTGTGAACTAAAATTCTAGTCATTCCACATATCTGCCATTCTTTATCTGCAAATGTCTGATTGGCATTATCATCTGTATAAAAAGGGAGGGTGGGGGGTCATGTATCTCGAATAATTCATGTACGGTTTATTTTGTGTTGGTGTGACCGGAAGTCAGTTTTGATAAAGTAATGTTGTAACACGTGTTTCGATAGATATCCCTGTCAGGTTTATAAAGCACTTTTTGAATATGCATATATTATATATTATATATTTTATATAATGCACAAAATCTAATCAAATAAAGATTTTTGAGATCTTGAGGGCCCTGAGAAACCTTAAGCATATTAAGTGCAATCTACATTCAAAATGAATGATATAATGACTCAATGCTTATTTTCTTTTATTTGTAGTCAGATTCCATATCATTAAGTAAGAACTATACATTCCAAATATTTTCTGACCCGTTGAAGAAAGCAAACGTAAGAAAGCAGTGGAAATATATCTAATTTGTATAACCCGTAATTCCTCCGTCATTTCAACACGCAAAACATTGGCATTCGAAGTAAAATTGAAACACTTTAAAATTTCAACTAATGCAACATATTCTCTAGTATCATTTCTAGATACTTGAAGATAACAATGTACTCAAATTTTTTTTTCAGTTTTGGTCTTAAAATGAAATTGCAGAATTATGTCCTTTTAATATCATAAATCAGAGTTTTGTTATTTTGATTATCTTGTATGAAGGAAATACATTCTGAATCGGACTTTCCACAAAATGCGTCCCGGAGATGCGATTGGAATAGTTGATGTTTTTCCTGTTTGTTGCAATATTAAGTGGGACATATAGTTTTTCAAACTTTTGCTATGAGTCCTACACAGTCTTTGATAATTTTGTTGATTGATTGTTTGTTTGTTTTACGTCCCGTCGAAATTTTTCACTCATATTGAGACGTCACCAGCTGTTGGTGAAGTACCACAAATTTAGACATATGCTTAGCGGTCAGGGCCGTATATGTGAGGGTTCTTTAATGTGTCAACGCCTAATGCGTCCTCTATTTTTAAGGTCATATCCGAAAGAACGTGATTCTCACTTCTAAATGCCGTGCGTATGGCGAAGGAGCAATCACTACCTATTTTTACGCCTTAGAGAGGCTCGAACTCATTACTTCCCGGTTACAAAGCGAACGCTCTAAACACTGAGTACTACGACCGGTGAGGCATTTTCAAGTTAAAATTAAACACTGAAACTTCGACACTATTCATCATAATATACCTATCAACACGAATCTACTTTTAAAATACCTTAGTGATGAATATCTGTGTTCTCACTGAATATTATATTGATAAATCGCGCATACAAAAACAACCAATGACCTAATTTCTCATAATTTCTCGATAGTATGTTGTAGAATGTCAAAAACAAAAATTCTATAAAATATATAAATTCTAAATTGAAAATGTTGGACTATCGATTTCCTACATCCAGTACCATGCAATGCTTTCACATTACTCTCATTTTTTTTTAATTTGGTCGATCTACTTCACAAACTCAAAAATGTGTGCGCAAACGGGCGATCTCTACACAGTCGTTTTATTCGTATCAAACTCAACCTTTAGAAGATATGGTAACAAAGGGCGGTACATCCTCACAAGTAAAGGGTTTGTAATTGTGTACCTCCACACAGTTTGTTGATTGTAAAGATTGGAGATTCAGGGAGACTGAGTTTGAAACCCTGTCTGGTCCATCGCATCATCTTCCTTCTTGTAACGTAACTATCAGTATCCTGGACTGGATGTCTCGTTTCAAGTTGGATCGCTACACCTTGACAAACAAAATGATTTAGTTATGAAAGATATGATAATATATAATAAGTAAATATATCACAGTGGCAGAAAATGTGCAATTTTGAATTTTAAAAAAAAGGGATTTTTTTAAACTTACTTCAGTGAATATGAACAAAAGATGTGTTTGAACTTGGGATCTGCGGTTCACTAACCCGATGCTTTAACCACTAAATTATTATGATAGATAACCAAATCGATCGATACAAACATTCACAAAACATTTAAATGGCCATCTTGTAGTATTAAAAAGTGGAAGTCTTGGTGGAGTGAGCTACTTTCACTTGTGCGAAGTCACATTCCACGTGATTGATTTATTAGTTGCTTCAAAAGTTATTCGAGTTAATTTTGATAAATTAACCCCCCCCCCCCCCCCACCTAAAAAAATACAATACTCTAACATGTACTTGTAATCTAAAATCTGCTAACTTTGACTGTGTTATTCATATTTCCTGTGTTAAATCAATAGTCATGTAACGGGAACTTGGTGTGTGCTTGTAGCACCAAAGATGTAACGGAATCCTGGTGTGCTGGGACTAAAATAAGTCTAGCTTTTCCCAAAGCACAACTTCTACCTTCTTTCTTAAAAGAATTGCCTATCAGCAGAAGAACCTATTATTTTACATCAAACATGAAGCACACTGTTTCCGTGTTTTACCCAGATTTGGCTGCGAATACCAGATTATTTGAAACGAAAAGACTAGTAAAGTTTACAAATTTATTATAGTTAAAGTAAATATTGTTTAAGAGTAGATGATACAAACAATAAGTTTTCCAATGAAAAGGAGAGAGTATATTCCAAAGAGGAATGTAAAATTTAGCTAAATAAGTTCACAGAATTACGAAAAAATAATTATATACCGAAATAATAACATGTTATGACATTAACGACCCTCCATACACAGTCAAAAATATCGTGTTATAACGTTAGCGAGTTTCCAAACACTTCAGAGTTATAAAGTTCAAGGCAAAAAATAAACGCTGAGATAGTAGTTCTAGCCTAAGTATAAAACTACTGAAAAATACTAAGGTAAATGTTATCTAATTTTACCCTGAACAAAAAAAGGAGACTCGTCTATACAAGGGTATCCACATTTTATCAAGAACAAGATGTGTTTGTGAAACTCAAATGCTCCCAATAATGGAAAATTCTAAGGATGGACATGGACATGCCAATGTCAGAGTTTTTAAAAAGTAGGTTAAACACCAAGGTCAAAGTCACATGGTCAAATATCTTGGTATCAATAGAAAAGTCTTAAGAAATACTCATGTAAAATATGAAAGCCCTAGTCCTTACCTTAGTTATGGCAAAGGTTAGAAATTATGGTCAATGTTATTTTCTAAAAAAGTAGGTCATATACCAAAGTCAAGGTCACATGGTCTAAATGTTTGGTAATAATATTAAGGTCTTGTAACAATAAAGAGTCATGTGAAATATGAAAGCCCTGATACTCACCAGTTAAAAATTAGGGCCAATGTTAAAGTTTTTAAAAAGTGGGTCTTACGCAAAGGTGAAAGTCACAAGGTAAAATATTTCAGTCCAGGATGGAAAATGTTGTCACATGGAATACTCATATGAAATATGTAATCCATAGTACATATCATTTTAAAGTTACGGCCAATGACATGTTTTACAGTAGATCAATTACCGTGGTTACTTAGTTAAAACTGTTCTTACCAATACTAAGGTTTGTCAAAATAAATATACATGTGAAATGGGAAAGCCGTAGTACTTACCAATTTAAAGTTAGGGACAGTGTTAAAGTTTTTAATAAGTATGTCATACCCAACGGCCAATGTCACAAGGCAAAAAAAATCGTACAAACTGGAAAGTCTTGTCACAAGGAATACTCAAGTAAAATATGAAAGCCACAGTATTTACCATTTAAAAGTTATGGATAAGGTGAAAGTTTTTAAACGCCAAAGCCAGTGTCACAAGGTCAACATTTTGGTACAAGCAGAAGGGTCTTGTCACAAGAAATATTCATTTGAAATGATAAAGCCCTACTTACCATTCAAACGTTTAGGTCAATGTTAAAGTTTTTAAAATAAAAAGTAGGTCAAGCACTAAGGTCAAGAAAACACAAATTTGAAAAGGTCTTGTCACAAGGAAATCAAAGCGCTAACATTTACTATTCGAACATTATCAGAAAGTTTCAGACAGAATGAAAGACAGGAAAACAACCAATACCCCCCCCCCGATCGTCCATCACAGGGGCATAAAATTCCATAAAATTCCAACCCATTAAGATATTTTCCTAACACTAGCTTTCCTGACTAGCAAAATGGCTTGATTGATTGATTGATTGTTTTGTTTATAGTCGCCTGAGCAATTTTTCAGCTATCCGGCGACTATTAGCAAAATGGCAATATAATGTTCTTTATATAGTGTTTAACGTCCCGCTTGAGAATTGTTCATTCATATGGAGGCGTCTCCATTGCCGATGTAGGGCTGCAAAATTGAGGCCTAGCGTCGGCGTCTATGGCCTTTGAGCAGGGATGGATCGTTATCGTGACGCACCTGCTGTGACACGGGGCCTCGGGTTTTGCGGTCTCATCTGATGGACCGCTCCATTTAATCGTCTCTTACGACAAGCAAGGGGCACTGAGGATCTATTCTAAAAACCCGACTCCCCACGGGAGGCGGGAACAGTGAATTGCATTGAAAAGTTAAAGGTAAGCGTGTGAAACATCGAAATTTTGATTTTGTGGGATTCCAAAACTTTTGACATAAGCCAAGTTACAGAACATTTTACTTCAACTTTTATAAATCATGTAAAGAAATGCGCTCCCGAAAAACCCGTTATAATAAGACCAAATGATAAACCTTGGTTTGACTCCGGATTACGTAAGTCTGTAAGGCTAAGGGATCGTGTGAGAAACAAAGCACTGAAAAGCAAAAGTCCTTATGACTTAGAGAAATTTAAAAAATGCACGAAAGAAAGTTAATTACATGGAGAAAAAAAACATGCTATGCTCAATTATTACAACAACACAGAGATACATATTTCAGATACTTGTAAGAATAATTCAAAACTCTTTTAGAAATTTCTTAAAGACATCTTTTCATAAGAATCAATCCACTGAAATACCCCCATTACAATGTCTATCAGAAATTGGTAGTATGTCTGTCGCTCTTGATAGCGATCAAAAGGTTGAGATACTGAACGATTATTTGTCATCAACATCCAATGTCGACGAGAATAAACCTGAATTATCAGAGTAAAAATACTTTTTGTCAGGCATTTATTACAGAGCGAGACATCGTAGATATTCTACCCATCAACAAGGCTATTGGGCCAGATAATATAAATCTTAGAATGTTAACGGCTACAATGCATATCATAGCCAAAACATTGAATATTTTATTCAACAGATCATTAAAAGATTGAACATTTCCTTGCAAGTGGAAGATTGCAAATGTCCTTCCTTTGTTAAATGTAGATGATCCAACACTTTTATCAACTTACAGACTTGCTTAATTATCACGTCATGTTGCAAAAGTAATCGAGCGCGTTATGTTTCAGTATATATGCATTTTGTTCGTGAAAATAATATTTTTCTATGAATACCAAGCTGGAGTTTAACCGAGTCACTCAACAGTACATCAACTTACTGAAACATTTGATAGTTTAAAAAACATAAAACTAAACATAGATGAGGCTACATCATGTTGTATGATATACTGGAAAAAAGAGGTTAGGGATCATGGACTATTTCACTGATTAAAACTAAACATTTGTACGCACATAACAGAATATATAAAACACAAACGCTGACATCATTTTCATTAATATTTAATCGGATATCTCGAATTCATTTAATTATGTTTGGGTCATAGTGCACAAAACAACATGTCATTGAATGATGTGAAGAAATCTGGCATGCGAGACAACTTGAACTTTACAGAACATGTCCAAAATTGACTCAGAGTTTCATCAATAATGAGTGTGACCTCCGTTTGCTCTCAGAAGAGTCTGACATCGGCGTTGCATACTCAATATGACATTCACATGTTTTGTTGTGTGCCATTTCTCTCTCAGCGCGTTTTCAAGGTCATCCAAAGTCTGTAGTTGGTTTGGACGCTGACGGTGATCCCACATATGGTCCATCAGAGTGAAATTTGACCCGATTGCACACACCCTGACGACTGGGTGAAGAATTCCATCCCTGTATCGGAGAGTATTCAGTGTGTCGTTCCTGATGGCTACCATGTCAGTGCCATCCGCCAGAGAGAAATTCCACCCCAAATCATCGAAGAGCCACCCCCAAACTGATTGTTTTCAGTCACCAATATCTGATGTATCTCTGCCTGGCCTCTCCAAACACGCCTACGATCATCGTTGCAGTCCAGACAGAATCGGAACTAATCTATCAACTGTACCAGCTTCCAACGTCGTCTATCCAGATTCACGTGTTAAAGTGCGAATTCAAAGCGTACTTGTCGATGACGTGGGAGAAGTCCGAGATGCACTACTGAACTGTAATCCCTGCGATTGGTGGCATGAAGTCTATTTCTGAAAGTCTGGGACGTAATTTGCAGGTCTGTGGCAACATTAAACTGACGAGTCAGTTTTGCAGCAGATTGAAAACGCTGGCTCCGGGCCAACATTACAATGTACCGATCTTGGCGTTGCGTTGTGGCGTTGGATCTATCACTCCTAGGCTTCTCATTGACTAAATCCAGTTTTCTGAAATCGTGTTCAGAGTCTACAAATAACACTCTGGGACACACCAAACCGGATAGCAACATGTCACTGGGTTTGTTCAGCCTGAAGCATTTCGATAGCTTGATTGCGTTCATTTGCCTGTAATTGACGTTTTTGTGGTAGCATACCTTTACTTAAGTCACGTTCAATCGTTGTTCACTTTATTAATAACGTAGTGATATCTGCTGACTGACTGTCTGTCTTACACAACTACTCAAAATGTACCATATTTTTTGTCGTGCGGCTCATGGGCATGTGCAAATTATGAAGAAGCATACAGTAAACATGTTTCAAGTCACAAAATGTTTTCTCAATTCATGTATATATGAAATGTCACTAAAATTTCTCCCAAAAAATTTATCAAACCAAAATGCCCACGATCCCTAACTTTTTTAGTCCAGCATATTTTGCCATCTTTCTAAGGCATTTGATCGGGTTTGTCAGAGAATGTTACTCTTCAAGTTACAATCATATGGAATTAAAAGAAAATTATTATTACGACATTCGATACATAAAAGTTATTTAGAAAACAGATCACCAAGAGTTTTATATTGGGACTCACCTTCTTCTGCAAAACAAGAATTCTGCGCAAGGGTACCTCAAGGTTTTGTTCTTGGTCCTCTGTTATTTTTTTTATATACATTAATGATGTAGCAGACAAAAATGGTCACTTTTGTAAACTACATGCCGATGATAATTCTCTTCAACATTCTTCAGATAATGCCGAAGCGATTGATCGTTATTTCAATAATGATCGTATTCAACTACAAACATGGTCAGAAAAATGGCTTTTAACATTCAATCCTTTAAAAACAAATATAATAGTTTTCAACAAAAAGAAACTGGGGATTATGAAAAAGTATAAATTTAAACTTGATCGTAAAATATCGTTGTTGATGCACATTTCTTTTATGGGGAGGATGTATAAATCAAAACTAGGAAAACCTCAAATACCGCAAGAATAGTTACAGAATTAACTTTATTAGCGTCCAACGAATCTCTTTATTTGGAAACGGAGTAGGAAGGGAATTGCTTCACATTAGGAGACTGAAAAAATGTATGATTGGAGCAGAATTGCATTCCAAGCTATCTTAAATACATTTCTGTACCAAAAAATATTTTGTACCAGCTGTTATAAATGAGTGAAATTCCCTACCTGTTGAATTCAAACAAAGTGAATCTTTTGGAATTTTTATGAGTAAGCTAAACATAAAAGAAAGAAAATACAAATCTTCCTAAGAGTTCGTAGTACTATTTATTCAGGATAAAAGGAAAATGATACACAATGAATAGAACAGACCTGGACTGAACTGAGCTGAACTGAACTCGACGCTAAAAGACAAAAATAGCAACAATCAATATTACAGTGATTTACAATCAATATATCTTTACCAGGAAATGTACGGTTCAACCTTTAAGAGTTATCTCCCTTAGTTCAAATATGTATAAAAATGGTACTTTATTCAAATACTTTACAATAGCATTAGAGATAATATAACACATGAAATTAAATATTTTAAGTATAACAAAATGTAATACATTTTAATTACTCATCTATGGTACAAGGCCCTAATCTTGAAAACATCATAATACTTCCTGGGTGCTTCTGATAGATCTATTTACAACTATTTACAGTGCTGTATATAGTATAATACCAATATGAACAACACACTGATATGAAGCGACTTTTAATTTGGTATTTACTATATTCATGATGTTTAAACTTTCACTCGTCTCTCAAACATTGATATTAGCTATATATATATATATATATATATATATATATATATATATATATATATATTATGAAGATTGTTAATAAAATTAGTACTTCATGTCAGGTCAGAATTTGAAGGTCTAAAATATCTTTGTCGCAATAAATGCAAATGATAATAAATCTGACCAAAAGTCAACAACAATCAACCTGAACAAAAACTCTGTAGATTCTGATTAAAACTCAAGACTCCAACCAATGAAATATCAAAACCTTTACCTTTGAACTTTTCCCCCCAGTAAGTACATTACATAAAGTAAAGAAGGGGTGGATCAAAGAATTGAAATGAAATCATCAAATGGGCTTTTAATTTCGTACGTACTAATGATATTTATTACAATATTGTATCATATGATGTATATATGATATGATATAATATGATATATATGAAAACACACTGTTACATTAAGAAGCCAGAATATTTTCACTGGATCCTTTTTCAGTTTCATATGAAAACCAATCACAAATAATTTATTATTGTGCGTTTAGCGCCAGAAGAATTTGATGAATAATATATGTAAAAGTACTAACATACTTTCAATTAGCCAACATTATAGAAAATGATTATCACTTGGAATAAGCCAATGATTATTTGATGCTTCACTCAGACCTTCATATGTCCACGCAACCTCCAGGAAGTGTTCAGCGAATTTCACTGACTGTCGTCCAATCAAAACGTAGTGGGTGTAGTCTAGATTTTTAGACAGTGGCGGCAATCCATTTACCTCACAACCGGAGGTTGTGAAAGGAAAATTGCATGATCAACATCCGTTTGTGCAGTAGGTTCCCGCTCCTAAATATTGCTGTGCATGTAAATAAATTAAAGCTGACATGAATTCTGAAATACGTATACACTTATCACCTTATCTGCCAGATTTCTTTAATGTAGCCTATTTTACTCTACCCGTATGTACCCCAAATATGATTGTCACACCTGAGTACTTCTCTAGCTGGATTCAACCAGTATCTGTAAAGGTGAAGATAACTAGCAGTATTCAATCTCGTAATTCCTATAACAAATACAAATCAGAGAGCTGGGCAAACACGGAGCCCTGGACATATCAAACTTGGGATCAGGTGCCTAGGAAAAGTAAGCATCCCCTGTCGACCGGTCACACCCGCCGTCAGCCCTACATCCCGATCAGGTAAATATACATAGGTTTTTGTGATAATGCGCAGTCCAAAATAGAGTCGTAGTTGATTACACAAAATATGAAAAAGGAAAACATATATAAAAACGAACTATAGTTCAACTGCCAAGATCTATTGTCTCTTTGAGAACCACATAATTCTTTACGGTAACTTTGCATGTACATATCCATTGATTAAACGAGAGAGAGAGAGAGAGGGAGAGAGAGAGAGAGAGAGAGAGAGAGAGAGAGAGAGAGAATTAACATAAGTGTAAGCTTACAAACATTAAAAAATTCAACTATTTAAAATTTGTGATTGACGTATTATAGTGGAGACTTACAGCAGTCGCATCGGTACCAATAACTGCACACTGTAATTGAATTTGTGATTAAATATGAAAAAAAGAATCTTAGATTTGGTTTTGACCTAAAAATAGTCAATTGTAAATAACTGAAAGTCTATCGAATTTCGCAAATTTTTGATTATGACACTTCATTTTTAATATTGAGAGAAGCAGCCATTTTGCATTGGTTTTTTTAAAGCAGGGAGGGGGCTGGGAAAGTTCACAATTGCCTTACGATTCTTGAAAAGCAATAAAATATAGAGTTGATATACTCTTGTCCAAACCTCAAATTCCTAAATTGTAGGAGGGGAGGGAAAATGTTGATTCACTACACATATCACAACACTTCACACTTCAACTACCTTTCACTACTACTTTCAAAATGGGGAGGTTTCTCTTATATAAAACTCTCCTACATATAACAACAGAACAATTGTAAGGCGAGAAATGTGGCGGAAACAGAGAGTCTTTTAAATTGAAGAATTCATGTCAGCTTTAAGGCCTAAATAGGGAAATCTATAAGATTGATTGAATTTTGTTTAAAGTCCCTCTCGAGAACTTTTCACTGATATGGAGACATCACCATTGCTGGTGAAGGGCTGCAAAATTTAGAATTATCCTCGGCGCTTACGGCCTTTGAGCATGGGAGGGTCTTTATCGCGCCACACATGGTACATCTGCACAAGTCAAAGGTTATCGATTCGTTAATGCGAAATAACGAATCAATGATCCTTGACTTGTGAAGATGCACCTGCTATGACACAAGACCTCGGTTTTTGCGATGTCATCCGAAGGACCACCCTATTTAGTAGCGTCTTACGACAAGCTATGGGAGCTGAGGACTTATTGTAAACCGGGTCCCCACGGGATAGAATATATAAGAGTGTGATTCGATGAACATTTTAAATCATATGATGTCATGGTTAGCGATAGACTTGTTTCGAAGCGAAAGTCGATAGTGACTTTCCCCATTAATGCCAAAAAATAGTAAAATTAATTTTATACAATATTTCAAATGAGATGTACAGTACAGCAAACATTATTATCATGTATTACATTGGTTGACAGGAAGAGCCAGTTATTTAGTTATTTTGTTAATGTAATGAGAAGATCGTGTGGTTGAAGGGAGGATGAAGAAGGAAGACTGGGAATCTTGCATCTATTATCGCGAATTGGTCACATTGATCCAAAGGAGAAAACAGGAACAATAAAAAGCAAGCCCGGTCGCCCCGTCAAAGGTCAGAACGGAAATGCCATTCCAGATGAAGAGGACCAGAGCCCAAATTCAACGAAACACTCCACAGACCTGCACCACCCGTCTTGACAGCCATCCCACCACCTGAACTCCATTTCATCAACACTGATCCCCCAACAAGAATGAGATTACCAAAGCCAAAAAAATTAATTTATTAATTAAAGCATTTTGAATAAGAAATGGATGAATAAATAAATATGTACATATTTATATACTAATTTTGATTACGGATTACTTCGTTTATCTGATTTATATACAGGACTCACGGCAGATGTAACCGGTCGACAGGGGATGCTTACTTCACCTAAACTCTGGTGTGTTCAGAGGTACGCCTTTGCTCTGCTCTTAATTTTGTATTCTTCATAGAAATTATGAGATTGACCATGTCCATTATCTTGGCATTTTCAAAAATACATTTAGATATACTGATCAACAACTTTCTTAATTTTTGTCTTTCAACGATTCATCAACAGCTTGACCCGTCCGTGACAGCCAGCTGCATTAAATAAGAGGCCCACAGCCATTATCGGCCACATGGGCAGTGGTTAAAAGTAGTGTAGCGGAAATTTTATAGAGAACTTCCACTGTCTCGCTACCTTCTCTAGTGATGTGGTAGAGACTCTTTCTTGATCACATAATTTAAGCAACAGCGAGCGTGTTCAGACCGTCGTACGTTACAAATTGGTGGCAGCGTATTTGGCTGGAGGCTTTTGAGCTCTGCTATTTTGTTTCCATGTACGGACGTGATTTCGTCCGGGAACGACTGTGATTCTTGTTGTGAACGGTGGATACCGTTGCTGAAGAAATGCCAAACATGCTAAGCTTCGGGACGAAGTATCCCTGGGTGGAGGAAGTGTAACTGACTGCATTATAGCGAGCTAGCTTGTCTAGAGATGTGATAATGTCTCCCTCTTGTTCTCGCAAGTTAAGCAACGCTGAGCGTGCTCAGACCGCTACACGTTACAGTATCACTGGCCCAAAGGGCTATGGAATCGAAAATACGATATAAATTCTAATATTCAGTAGTACTTAAACACGTATGCCCCTTGAATAACTAATATTAATGAAAGACTTTCATGTGTTATATTTATAACATTACATAACGCTAGGCCGCATATTAGGATAAGGCCGCATCGAGTCTGCGGAACTCTTTGCCTTTTAAACTCAGACAGTGTACTTCACTGTCAAGTTCTAAAGTTAATCTTAAAACGTATCATTTTAGATTAGTTCTTAATTTGTGATTGTTTTACTCAAATGAACTACTTTACTCAAGAAAAAACAAACTGTAGTTTAATATTATGATTATATCCTTTAAATTGTTTTAAATGTTATTATGCATGGTAATTATTTCATTACATAAGGCGCTAAATTGTATTCTATTCACGTGTATAACGTATGTTCACATACATTTTATTATATTATCTGTAAAGCGCTTTAGAAGACGCAGATCAATAGAGCGCTATATAAATCTATTGAATTACAATTACAATTATGTGACTATTTTGGACCCACCCTAGAGTCAAAACCACTGGATGTCACAAGTGTGCAGTGTTAGTACTTTTCCCTCTCTGTTATGGATTACGTTTTTATACAGTATCGGTATAATCAAAGTAATGATAAAAATAATAATCATCATTAATATTTTTTGCCCCGCCCTAGAATCAAAACCTTATGAGATTTACATTTAGATAAAAGACTACCTGCCCCTTCGAACGATCCATTTACTTTCAATTTATTATCAAGGGAATTAAATAAAATGTTATCTAAATGTTTTACACGTAAACACTGTATGCACAGTTTGACCACGCGCTGGAGTCAGAACCTCTACCCTGAGGATCATTCAAGTTAAATCGTTGATAATCTATAACCCGTCCTGCTCTACATGATAATATATTTAGTTTTTCAGATGTACAGTTTTAAAAAATATATTTTTGAAATTTGGTCAATTTTTTGAAAGCTTTTCTTTGCCACCTTCCACTTGTCCCAAAGGCGATTCATGCCAAATTTGAAAATGGTTGAATTCAGTAGTTAATGCACGACGCCCAATGACAGATGCTGATAAATCACAATAATTCACCTGTGTGACTCAGGTGACCTAAAAAGAAATAAAACTGCTTTAATTCTATCTTGGTTACGCCTATGTTCCGATTGGACGATAACAAATGAATCTCTCTGCAGATAGCGGAGTTGTGCGCCATATCTTTCAACCAAAAAAAAAAAAATGTTTCAAAGGAATGTTTTGAAATAAAAAAAATCACATCCCTTAGTAAAAATGTTAGCCATTCAGATACTTTTATATTTTGATTAAGTCTGTACATTTTTTTTTTGTTTTTTTTGTTTTTTTTATTTTTTTTTTTGTAATTAACAAGGACAAAAACTGTCAATAAATGGGTGCAAATTATGTCGCTATACAATTAGAAACATACAGAATTGGAATTGATATTACAATATAAAGTTGGTCCATGTGGTAAAAGACATAAAAATATCGACGAAATTCATCTACTTCCGTATAGACATTCACTGAAGCGCTCAGAATGCCATGTTCGTTACTGTCGCCATTTTAATATTAATATTCACAAGCGGTATATTTGCTACAACAACTAGACTATACGAGCTATATGTACTTATACTGTATTATTTTCTGCTCGAAAACTTAATGATTTCAAAGGTAATAGTTTAGAGGTTTGAGATTTATGTAGATCATTCAAGTTTTATTTTGTTGTCAGTTTCAAAGTAATGTTTGTTACCCTAGAAATACTTTGCCATAAGAACTGTAAACTATTTCTTTAGAATGTAGAAAAGCTGAATTAAAACATGGTTAGGTTGTTTTTTGATTGATTGATTGATTGGGGTTTTATGCCGAGTTCGCACTATTTCAGCCATTTTGTATCGAAAAAAGTTAAAATGTTTTCATTTAGTCGCATCCAAGAAAGGAACACTTCTGTGTAAGTATATCGTTGACCTATAGGGCTGGTGTTGGTTTCAGTCTTTACAAAAAACTTGTTCCTTTCCGGTCGATGACGTTAGGCCACAAGAGTGTAGTTATTTGTTTCTCATGCATCGCTTTAGTTTTATTCAATACACGTAACTTGTAGAGACAGACGAAACCGTTTCACAGCCGTTATCTGAGCATCGTCAATTGTAGACGCATTTTCAGTCCCTTATCTTGAAATTTCATTTTCGTATTTCTCAGTTTACTTTTAACAATCAATTACTTCATGTGCGTTTACTTACGGGACATAAAACCTTAACTGACCCAACCCCACTCTTTTCTAATCGTTATACCCCCCCCCCCTCCTGCAGTTTGGCATAAAATATCGCCAATGCACACATTTTCCCCAAGAAATAAACTGCATCTACTCTGCAGTATCTATCCCACAACAGTACTATTTCCCAGTGACGTTCTTGAAAGGCAAACACAGCAATTTTTGATCGGCACGATTTTTTTTCCGTGATACTTCTTTCAAGTAACACAGAGTAAATGATTCTTGCCCTCAAACAAAGTGTGCTTACACTGAGGTATAGTTTCGGTTGATTGCTTTTAGTTATAGAGAATTCATGATCTGCATTCTCATAAATGTCTTTTATATCAAGAGCAAATATGCATTTAAGGAAGAAAAATGATGTCAAATACACAAGCCTGTACAATAAATAAATAAAATGAAATAAAATAAATAAAGTGGTGTTTATGCAGGCGAACATTTCAAAACAGTAAAAGTGTGCCAACGGGTGGATTCGAACTACAGGACACGAAAAATGTTGACTGTGCAGCTGCGGTCTAACCATCTGAGCTATACTCACTATGAATAAAAGCGGCATAAAGCTTTTTTTTTTTTTTTTTTTTTTTTTTTTTTTTTCTTCTTTGTAAATTTCGACCGCAGGGCAGGAATGGCCTTTAAAAAATCCTGTTTTAAATCATTCCTTAGATCAAAACCTACCAATATACCACGGTTTTTATTAGAGGCTGCTATGAAGGACTTCTAGACCAAAATTCAATAAAAAATAGTCGTTTTTTCTGAGAAAATGCTGTTTTAGCCAACTATGAAGGTTAATTTAAAAATTGCTTATACTAAATGTTAGGTTCAAAATGTAAATTTGAAAAAAAAATAGAAATATATACGGTAAAAATGAACATTGATTTTCAAAAGTGATTTCTTGCCGTGAAATCGTTCTCTCCTATAGGTCAATTGTTTTGATATTCCGAATACGTCCTTTTGAGCGTAGATTTAAAACAGTAATATTCGTTATTGCCAAATATAATAAAATATATGCATTCAGTTTAAAATCCTCTGCGAATACATAAGTATACTTGCTACCATCGAAATTGCCGTTATTACATGTACATACTACCGTATAATTTTTAAGCAAACTAGGAGAATGACTGTATGGTTGAAAATTGTCCGTTACCAAAATGTTCGTTAAATTACCACATTTCACGAAACTGTCTGTGAATTTAATCCTCTCTCAAACCACACTGTCATCGATAACGAGTATTGGAACAGCTTGATATAATATACTCTGCAAAAAAAGAAACGCATAATGGATTTTTTAAGATTTTAGTAGATGTATTTTGGATTATGATTTTACAATAAAAAATGTAGATATTCACTAAAATTGTTTCAATTGAAAAAAATTACAGTCCAAACCTTAGATATTGGTGAAAAAAAAGTCAGATCATCACAGTTAAGAACACTTCCTGTCACGTTTAAGTTAGTACCGTGTATGACCACCTCGAGCTGCCAACACAGTTCTGCATCTCCTTGGCATAGAGTCAATCAATGTTCTTCCGTTATTGCGTGGAATTGTTCGCCATTCCTGTTGTAACATTTGACGGAGCTGATCGAGGGTCTGAGGCGGAGGTTGGCGCAGGCGCACACGTTTATCCAGTTGGTCCCATAAGTGTTCAATCGGATTCAAATCCGGTGATTTGGAAGGCCATGGTAGCACATTAATGTTGTTCTGCTGAAGGTAGTCAATTGTTAAGCGGGCTGTGTGAGGCCTAGCATTGTCATGTTGGAATAACTCCCTCTGTCGGTCAATTACGCGCATAAGGTGAGGTTGGAGAATTTCATCTCTGTACCTTTGAGCCGATAAATTGCCCGGGACATGTACCAGTTCTGTTTTACGGTCATTAGAGATCGCCGCCCACATCATGACGCTACCTCCACCGAAGCTATCCACTTCTTGGACACACGAGGAAGAGAAACGTTCATGCCTGCGCCGGTATACACGGATTCTTCCATCACGTTTCTGTAGCAGAAAACGGGACTCATCGCTGAACCAGATTCTGCGCCAGTTGCGGAATGTCCAGCCCCTCAATCTGTTGCACCATCGGACTCTTTCTCGTCTGTGTAACGGTGTCAAAACTGCTCCAAAATACGGTCTTCTGGGTCTAATGCCATATTGTCGAAGTCGGTTGCGGACTGTATGCGAGCTGATTCTTCTCAATCCAGGTATTCCGACTGCAGTAGCTGTTGTAGCAACGGTTCGATTCCGTAGATGAAAGACCCGGATGTAGCAATCTTGTCCAGGAGTCGTAATGCGAGGTCGCCCATTCCTCGGTCGGTCATTAGTAGAGCCAGTCTGCTGGAATCTGTTCCACAGCCGAGAAATTGTGCTCTGATTTACGTTTTCAGTTCGTGCAATCTCACTTTGGGATACTCCGGCCTGGAGACGGCCAATGACGATATTTCGAGTAGCAGGGTCCAACCTTGGCATGGCAGCATTTTAACGTTATGATGAATTCAAGCTTCAAACTTCGTCCTTTTATACGCTTTAATGTAGTGGTTGAATTAAGCACAAAGTTCTCGTGAAAAACGTAAGCCAAATTCCATGGCGATAGAGGTGATGTGCAATTTTAGAGAGTCGCCGAGCTAATTTGGCAGAGAGCCAAATCAAATGAACAGACCTTTAAAGTTTCATACTTACCTGTAAAAAATCAATTACTCAATTGACCATTTCAGTTTACCTGGTAAAATACATAATTTGCATTTTTAAAATTTCAAAAGGGCTATGCGTTTCTTTTTTTGCAGAGTATATTTATAGTTGAATATATACTACAGGTAGCGGATATCTCATGAAATTGCATACTCCAAAGTGAGTACAACTTTAAATATGTTTCTAATCTCTGTTTGCTTTAAATGTTTGAAGGGTTTCGATAAACTCAGTAGGTTTCAATTGAATGTTTAGATTCAACACTTTATGCATCTCGTATCGTTCATTTCCCACCTGTATTTTTATTTTCATTACTTTTATTTATTTATTTTATTTTATTTTATTTTTTTTTAGAAAATTACAATATCAATTTTCATTGAATTACTAAAGTATGAATAAATTTCTTTATTATTACTTTAAAACATCTTACGTATTCAAAGAAAATTTCACATTAAAATCTTCAAAGCTATTTCTTTCGGATATTTTAAATGAAAAGTACATGTACATCAAATCTAAATGTACCTATTTATATCAATAATAATTGAAAAAATAAATAGTATCAACCACGGTTTTGATGAGCTGTCATATGAGGTATCTTTTATATGCTATTGATCTTGTAATAAAAGTTGTTGTATTCTGAAATGTTCGTTACAACAACAGGGACCGATTCATCAATGTGTTATATTTTGTTTAAATGTTTTCCTATTGTGTAAAGTATAAGATAAAATTAGATTCAGTATTTTATTAAATATAACATGTTTCGTAGGAGCATGTTCATGTCAGATGAATTTTGATTTCGTGAACAGGTGCTTGAGCCATTTTTTCAACTGTCAATAGAAATTAAATAGTCTGACGTTTCAGTAACAGTCTTACTCTGGGGTGTAGTCGATCGATGACGTATCGTAACAGTTTACTCTGGGGTGTAGTCGATTTATACGATTACACTTACTCTTACTGGTATTAACGACGTTGTAAATTTTAGATGCCCTGTATGGTTTCAACCCTAACTTAATCTGGCTATATTTTCAATATTTTCACTACTATACTGTCACAGAAAAATGATCAATGTTTGAAATGAAATCAGGAAATACGCGTTCAGTGGCGTAGCTTTGACCTTAAGGAAGTATAGGCAACAGTTAAGGCGAGGGGTCTGGTCAGGAAAGCGCCCTGGTAGGGTTTCGGAAAGGAGGGGAGCGAAATTCCCTACGGAAAACAGAACTCGTGTTTTTGAGATCACTTGAGGACAAATTCTATGCACATGTAATACACAAGGACAAATAAAGTAATATGTGTGTTTCCGGTTCTCCAACCTACCTGGAAAAAATACGTCCGACCTGAAACATTTTATAATCACACTGATCAAAAGACGTATCGGAAAATTCCGGAATTGTCCGGTGTTTTCACGATTTTGTCACCCATGTGCTCCAAGATGCAATCGGAACATCACTCGGTCTTATCCGGAAAAAATGGATGTAATAGGCAGTCATGTACGGACTACTTTTAGGTTTTTTTCTCCGGAAAAGGCAGAGTAATGTTTCGATTGCTCTAAGATGGCGGGAGCTTGTTGCTGTCAAGTAAATCTTAATCAGGATTCGACACAAAAAACTGGAGGGCCAAGATCACCAACAAATTTAAAAGTCCACCTGAAATTTAAATGGATACAGTGGACCGTCGGTACACCTGAGATTGCCAGTGCAATTAACTAGATTTGATAGCTCTCATTAAAAATATAAATGATATGGCC
This sequence comes from Ostrea denselamellosa, assembly GCA_024699665.1. Classification (NCBI taxonomy): domain Eukaryota; kingdom Metazoa; phylum Mollusca; class Bivalvia; order Ostreida; family Ostreidae; genus Ostrea; species Ostrea denselamellosa. Next base: position 15,120,185 of record JAMZEH010000018.1, read on the forward strand.
CAATTGTCTGTTACTATCTCCCATATAAATCATTTACCAACACTATCATCATAAATTATCATCTAAGACACTCCAAAAATACCGCCATTTCCGTTAATCTGAATTTCCTCAAAATGTTTCTTATGGTTAATTAATATGTGTTATAATGTTATAATGGAGATTCAATTATTGTATCCACTTCCTAAATCAATTTGAGAGTTATTAGGGAAGGATAATTTATTTTACTGACAAAATATATCTTCTGTAAATATATATTTTAGTGCATTTCATGTGAAAATAAATATATGAAGCAGTACATTACATGTACACATTTGCGGAGTCTGATCACCAGAAATGGGGATATTATATTCTGCATTGTGTAATGGCACATTGGATATATTATTTAGATAAAATATAATTTACTTTTATCGTTATTATTGACCCGTGCATTTTTAAATATCAGTCAATTTTAATTTATTTTACAAAAGAATTTTATCGGATTATATTCCCTTCAGGATTCAGTCAAATTTAACTGTCAAAGTCAATTAAACTTCATGTGATATTGAAACTCCTATTTATAACTTGAATATTCCCACTTTAAAGGAATACAAGCTGTAACTGATGGTATTTTTTAACTACAGAATTATGCATAAGTTGACACATATCAGTATAACTTATAGAATCCCCAAGATCTAAAGAAAAACTCAGCCAAATAAACAAGTGAATATTGTTTAAGAGCGTTTCATCGTATACATGGACATGGGAACAATGATTGCCGAACATAATCGGGTTGCACTGAGACGGAGGTCAGACTAAGACGGAGACTGACGTGAGTAACTACACACTTCGTTTGTTTTAAAATATTACAACGTGTCATAAATGACTTAAAGTATTATAAGTGTAAGAAAGTAATTAAAATATGCAAATATACCATTAAAATAAAATTTTATTGATAAATTTGCTATAATTTGGCATATTAAATTGTTTACAAATCTGGCATCTGTGCAGTGCCTCTTTATCGCATTTTTCCGAACTGGCGACTTCCGAAGGTGATTAAGAGAAGGAATTACTATCAGGATGATGGTGATTCATTCATGAATCGACGTTTTTGGGGTTTTTTTGTTTTTTTTTTTCTGATTTGACGGGTTTATTGCTTCAGATTCATCTTGATTCTATGAAATCATATATGTTCAATCACAAATACATTATTATGTTTGGTCTTTTTAATTTTCAGTTTATTTATCGTCAGTTACAGCTTGGTTTACTTTAACATTATCAATGAATTTTTCTATTTTAACATTCCCATTGGAGATTTAAAAAAACCCTAACTGTAATACATGTAACTACACTATTTTTCTCTGACTGGGGACAGAAAACAGGAATATATTTTTGTTTGCCTTAAATGAACATTTTATGGTTTCAACTTTGCCACCAGCATTAACATTAAAGATTATAAATCACAAAGAACCTTATCAGTCATGATGTAAATAAAATGAAGATGATGTGTTTTATTCCAAACAGATATTTTTGAAGGACCACCTAAGATCCGGTAGGTCCAACTGGAGTTGAAAGGCAGTGGCCCTTCAGTCCACCACTGAAAAGAAAATAGTGTAAAACCCTGCCATAGGGGAATTAAGAAACAGTCCTACCCATCTATTGTCCGATGGTGACAGAATTGTCATGTTTTATATTTTGAAATCGAATATATTTTTTTTTCCAGTAAAATAAAATGTTTTACCTACTTACCTATCTGGATTTAAAGTCTTCTGATATTAGTAAACACACATATTATTTCATTTTTTTTTTTTTTTTTTTTTTTTTTTTTTTTTTTTTTTTTTTGTCTTTAGTGCCGCCTAAGCGCAGCTACGCCACTGGATTTCATTGATATTAAAAGAAAATTGAGAACAATAAACCTCACGTTCTAATCTTTCAAAAACTTTTAAATATTCAAAAAGTCATGACACTGTTTTATTTTTCATCCTATTCCCATATTTGTTTATTTGCACCCAGTGATTCAAGCTGAATCTTCAAGGACCGGCCTACCAGTATTACCTATCGAAATTAACACGTTCGACTTACTATATATTTCAAAATGGCTGCGTCCATGTCGCAGAAGGATGGCCAAATATGCATCAACAAATCCACCGAAAAAAAAGCGAAAACTGGCAAAAGTAGACGAGAGACAGCGGTAAATCAATAATGAGTGGTTTGTTTTTAGAACTGCCAAGAATGAATGGTTTAATACTATTTTTATAACATTAAATGATATGTTGACTGTGCCACCGTTTCGCAAGTGCAGCAAAGATGTGAACTCTGAGCTAGGCCTAGTGATAACAGACTAAATTGTGAAACTCAATATTTTCTAATGTGTAATATGTCAAATTATAGGACTTTTCAAGAGAAATGCAGTGGCATATAGATAAAAGTTGTATCTTCATTGATAGAAAGTCAGTAACCTTTGAAATTTTCGGACTGTCAAATTTTTCAGTCAGGCATCTTAAATATGTGTCCATTAGGCCTATACGCCAAAAGATCATGTATGCATGTAATTAAGTGAGAGAAAAATGCTGTATCTTAACCTCTTTATTCTAAAGTTCAGAAAAGTACCCTGATTGTTCCAAAAACAAGCCATCTGATTGTTTAAACACTTTGATTACACATTGATTTTCAAGTCTTCTTTCTCATTATCTTCTTTAAGTTTATATATGTATATACTACCTCACCATCTGTATACTTCAGGTTAAACCATGAGGGCACCTGAATATGAGAGAATAAGAATTAGTTGACAAACTCATTATTACCATTATAAATGCTAGTACAAATTCTGTGTGAAAAACGAATTACTCACCCCTGTTGATGAAATGTCTGATTGCTGAAATTGCCCTGTGTCATTTAAGAAAGCTCATGCATCTACATGCATCAATTGATAATGGAATTTCTTTCACCGATCCAAAGATAATATATTTGCTTTTGAAAAATGTTAGTCCATATGCTGTCAAAACGTACAGATAAAGAGTTAGGTGCATGAAACGTACAGATAAAGAGTTAGGTGCATGAAACGTACAGATAAAGAGTTAGGTGCATGAAACGTACAGATATAGAGTTAGGTGCACAAAACGTACAGATAAAGAGTTAGGTGCACAAAACGTACAGATATAGAGTTAGATGTATAGATAAAGAGTTAGGTGCACAAAACGTACAGATAAAGAGTTAGGTGTATGAAACGTACAGATAAAGAGTTAGGTGCATGAAATGTACAGATATAGAGTTAGGTGCACAAAACGTACAGATAAAGAGTTAGGTGCACAAAACGTACAGATAAAGAGTTAGGTGCATGAAACGTACAGATAAAGAGTTAGGTGCACAAAACGTACAGATATAGAGCTAGGTGCATGAAACGTACAGATAAAGAGTTAGGTGCACAAAACGTACAGATAAAGAGTTAGGTGCATGAAACGTTCAGATAAAGAGTTAGGTGCATGAAACGTACAGATAAAGAGTTAGATGCACAAAACGTACAGATAAAGAGTTAGATGCACAAAACGTACAGATATAGAGTTAGGCGCACAAAACGTACAGATAAAGAGTTAGGTGCATGAAACGTTCAGATAAAGAGTTAGGTGCATGAAACGTACAGATAAAGAGTTAGGTGCACAAAACGTTCAGATAAAGAGTTAGATGTATAGATAAAGTGTTAAGCGCACAAAACATACAGATAAAGAGTTAAGTGCACAAAACGTACCGATAAAGAGTTAGGTGCACAAAACGTACAGATAAAGAGTTAGATGCACAAAACGTACAGATAAAGAGTTAGGTGCACAAAACATACAGATAAAGAGTTAATTGCACAAAACGTACAGATATAGAGTTAGGCGCACAAAACGTACAGATAAAGAGTTAGATGTATAGATAAAGTGTTAAGCGCACAAAACATACAGATAAAGAGTTAAGTGCACAAAACATACAGATAAAGTGTTAAGTGCACAAAACGTACAGATAAAGAGTTAGGCGCACAAAACGTTCAGATAAAGAGTTAGATGTATAGATAAAGTGTTAAGCGCACAAAACATACAGATAAAGAGTTAAGTGCACAAAACGTACAGATAAAGAGTTAGATGCACAAAACGTACAGATAAAGAGTTAGATGCACAAAACGTACAGATAAAGAGTTAGGCACATTTCAGGTCATACTATCATGTTCTTTTTGCTCTCATTCTCCATATATGGAGTACACACGTCACGTTTGGTATCATTTCGTTTCTTTGGTGACATGTTCCCTCAAGGAAAGCACCCCTTTGCCTCAGATGAAACATGTATTTGTATGCAAAATAGGACAATTACATAGTTGTGTGTCGGCCAAAATGGTGACTGAATTGTGTTTTTTCGTCACTATCTATTAAATTAAAACAAGAATATTTCTTATGTCTAGATGAAATCTTGGATTTATTTTGATTTTTATATTGAAACTGTCCTTCAAATTAATTGTTTGTATAAAAAAAAAAACAAAACAAAACATCTTTCATATGAATACAGGCTCAGATTCACCTTTGACCTATTTAACATGGAGCAGAATGAGAAAGATTTTATTTATGCAAGCATCATATTCAGCCACACTTCTTAATATCCATTAAAACTATTTTACAAGCATATGAGGTTTTCTTTAAGTACTATGTAATGCAAACCATTTCACATTTTTATTGTGAAGTTTATTTTTTCCATGTAGTTAGTCCTTCACTACAGTAGGTCATGCTGATAGATTAAGGTTATTAATACAAAATTTGGTCCATGTGCTATACAATAGCAAACAAGTGTAATGCAGAACACAATCTTTTCAAATGAACGTGACATGCTTGCAAGTTTAACACATTTGCAAAACATCATACAAAACTAGATTAAAGTTGTTTCAGTTGAAGTTCCATTAGTTGCTGATGTTAAGTTAACTCACAAACTTTGCTCTAATTTTGTATCCTGACTTCATAGTAGTATCAATGGTAACAGCATGGACAATTTAAAAATCTGAATTGCTTGTGTGCGGAACACAAATGAAAAGTCTGTTGTATTCTTCGTAATCTTGTGACAAAAATTATTGAAATTATACACAAAGTTACAGAAAACATATATAGACGGTGATTCTGTGATTCTGATTATATAATTTCAAAAGTGGGAATTATGAAAATGAAGCTCATGGAAGCATATGGCTATGTAGAATTGTGTTTTATGGAATTCTTGAAAAAAAGAAAGAAGCCTGTATATTTTTATGCCCCTGAGATCAAAGATGGTGGGGGTGCATATTGTTTTTGTCTTGGCTGTCATTCTGTCCAAAACTTTAACCTTCCTAATAACTTTTGAACAGTAAATGCTAGTGCTTTGGTATTTCACATGAGTATTTCTTGTAACATGAGCTTTCCGATGGTACCAACATTTTTGACCTTCACCGTGTTTTACCTACTTTTTAAATATATTAACTTTGACCACAACTTTTAAATGACAAGTACTAGGGCTTAGACATTTCACATGAGTATGCCTTGCAACAAGACCTTTTTGATGGTGCTGAAATTTTACCTTGTGACCTTGACCTTTGAGTATGAAATACTTTTCAAAAACTTTAAACATTGGCCCTAATGTTTACATGATAAGTACTAGGGCTTTCATGTTTCACATGATTATTCCTTGTGATTAGACCTCTCTGTAGGTACCAAAATGTTTGATTTGTGACCTTGATCTAGACATCTGATCTTCATTTTAAGAACTTTAACCTTAGCCATAACTTTTAAATGGTATGTACTAGAGTTTTCATATTTAATATGATTATTCCTTCTGATAAGACCCTTTTGTTGGTATTAAATGTCTTGACCTTTGTATTTGATCTACTTTTTACAACTATAACAGTGGCATGTCATCATTGGAGTTTGCCACAGTTGGGGGCATTTGTGTTTCACAAGCACACCTTGCTTAGGAAAGGAATTAGAACATATAACCTGCAAACTGAGAGTTCTGTTTAGAAAATGTCCATAATAAACTGAGAGTTCTGTTCAGAAAACACCCACAACAAGTGACTCTGAACTTAATATATATCCTTAAGGAATGATATCTACTTTGAATCTAGTTTGAATATGTCCCTTTAATTCGAACCACTATGCTTCCAGCGTTGTCCTTCAAACATCTTTTTGTTTTGGCATGTTTTGTATATGTTATGTAGAACGTGTAGTGGTCACCTGTCAAAGGGCTGATCACGGTCATTGTAGATTAACTTGTGTGATTAGGAATGAGACTTTACCATGTCACTAGAAATGCTAGCTCAATAGTGAGGCAGTATAAATTCCTGATACATGCTCTGCTAAAGTAAGCATGCTAAATGGAGTATTTCAAATCAATACAATCACATAGAATATTTTGTGTTGCAAAAAAATTAACATTAACATTAAATGACATAGATTGTTTGTATGGCTTTAGAATGTTTTGCTGGCAATTTTTTTTTTTTTTTTAAATCTACTTGCATGATTGAGGCGTATTTAACAGCTATTTTTTAATTCAGTTAAATAATCCATCAAAATGAATTATCATATCTATAAATAATTTGTATATTTCTTGTATAAAAATACTGTCTTGAAAATATAGGCTTTAATTTTTCTTAGTGACAAAAGAGAATGATGCCTATGTATGAGAACTGACGTACACATAGAACGAATCAGTTTTATAAGATTGATTGATTGTATATTGTTTAATGACCCTCTTGAGAATTTTTCACTCATACGGAGGTGTCACCATTGTTGATGAAGGGCTGCAAAATTTAGGCCTATGCTTGGCACTTAGGATCTTTGAGCAGGGAGGGGTCTTTATTGTGCCACACCTGCTCTGACACAGGGCTTTAGTTTTTGCTGTCTTATCCAAAGGACCCCAAATTCAGTCACCTCATACAACAACAAGCAAGGTGTACTAACCCAAATCCCTACGGGATTAAATCAGTTTTATAATAAATATGTTATATTTGAATAATGAATTTGCTATGTACATATAGTGAATTGCACCTATACCGAATTTTTATAGAATGTTTGCAGAAATTCGCTGTAGCAGAGTTTTACTGTAGTTTGTTATATTTTGTTCCCTATTTTGTCTAAATTTTTCTCATATTTCTCCTGAATAAATAATTATCAAACATTCTATCGCACAACTGAATGTAGCAAGTGTAATGCATTTTTTACAGAACTAAAATCATGGACGTATTACTGTAGACAGGTTAACATTCATCTCCATTTTATTTTCGCACTTATCACCCTTATTGTCTGTGGGCAAAATTACACTTGTAAAACTGGGCAACACAGCTTTCTCTCTTATCTCTCTTTTAACACAAATGTGTCTGGTGAATTATGAGAAGCTTCAGTTCTGCACGCTCCAATCATGCAGCTACCATTAGCTACAGTTCTGTACACCATCGTGAAGGTACAGTTAGCCACAGTTCTGTACACCATTATGAAGCTACCGTTAGTTACAGTTCTGTACACCATCATGAAGCTATAATTAGTTACAGTTCTGTACACTATTGTGAAGCTACAGTTAGCCACAGTTCTGTACACCATCATGAAGCTATAATTAGCTACAGTTCTGTACACCATTGTGAACCTACAGTTAGTTACAGTTCTGTACACCATCATGAAGGTACGTTAGCTACAGTTCTGTACACCATCGTGAAGCTACCTTCACAATGAAATTTTACTTATTTTGACCTGTTTTCTCTGTAAAACTGGGCAACACAGCTTTCTCTCTTATCTCTCTTTTAACACAAATGCATCTGGTGAATTATGAGAAGCTTCAGTTCTGCACGCTCCAATCATGCAGCTACCATTAGCTACAGTTCTGTACACCATCGTGAAGGTACAGTTAGCCACAGTTCTGTACACCATTATGAAGCTACCGTTAGTTACAGTTCAGTACACCATCGTGAAGCTACAGTTAGTTACAGTTCTGTACACCATCGTGAAGCTACAGTTAGTTACAGTTCTGTACACCATCGTGAAGCTACCTTCACAATGAAATTTTACTTATTTTGACCTGTTTTCTCTAAACATCCAGGTCCCCTCTCCAGGAGTTCATGGGTATTTTTCCATGGGAATTCCAGGACAGGGCAAGCCAAGAGATGTTAATGTTGTTGGATGATTTTGACAGTGTATGTTCAGTCCCCCTTCATCTCTTCCTGTCCTCTACTTCTGATGGTGGCCGGTTCTCTGCCATTGGTTGTGCTTTGCTGGTGCTACCTCTGTCAGTGAAATTTTGGATGTTTAAAAAGAAGCAAGAAAATTCACAACCAATTATCAAAATAAGAATATGTACATTGAATCTATTCTGGGACCAAGCTTTTGAAAATTCCTTGTTTTTTGACTCAATAATAGAATAAACCAATATCGGGGAAACTGTTTGTAATTCAGTTCTGAATATATTTAGTTTAAACAAAACAGCACAAGCACTGAATGTATTTTTCTCAAGATATGGTGGTTATGTATGTGCAGACTCATAAGTGGGAGTGGAGGGGGAGGGGATCGGAAGAAATATTACTAGAATGATGTAAAAATATTTTGACATCAAAGTACTTGTAGATGCGGGGCCCACTATTAGCATTTATGTCACAAATTACAGACTCACAGTGATTGTCATTGAAATATATTTCTGTATTGTGTTATGCACATGTATATTAAATTAGTAAATCCGAACACTTTGAAAAGGTACCCCTGTAAGTGAATATAAATAGAAACAAAAACAAAAAGAAAAACAAAATACCCTCCCCCACTCCACAAAAAAACCCCCAATCAAACGTGACATAACCAAACCATAATAACATAAAATGTACATCTATTGTATATAGTGGATTTATAAATAAATACAGTGTATGCCTATTTTGTAAAGATATTTCAGTGAGGGAAATACAAATCAAATGGGCTAGAATCATTGATCTTTCTTCTTTTTTTTTTTACATAGTACATGAATAGAGACCAAAAAAAAAATTTTTCTAAATACAACAGTATGGCCGTGTTAGTAAGCATCCCTATGTTGTGTAGATTCAATTTCAGTTAAGTAATGACCCTGTGGGGCTAGGATGGGGTCATAACATGGGGTTAACATTTTTTATGGGCCCAGGATATGTAGAGTAAAAAAAAATAATTCGAAAATCATCTGGTGAGGAATAGCAGGGCCAGTATGTGACTGATGTGAGCATTAAAGCTTGTGGGCTTCTTCTTAAGGAGGAATGCTACACCAGAGAAATTTGATGTGGATGAAAACGGAGGATATGTACAACAATATTTTCAAATTTACTCTCTTTAGTCAAAAAATGCAGTTTTAGTAGAAATTGATTTAAAAAAAAAAAAAAATTAAAACCTCTTCTGGACTCGAACCTGCAATCTGTAGCAGACAGTGTGCTAACCTACTGAGCTACATGTACTCACTTCCAGGCAATTAAATTTGAAATGAATAGACAAATATTGTGGATATTCAGACTTTCAATATTTTCTTTAGGAAGTAGGTCAGTATGATGGTGTAGAGTGCTTTCTTAATGTCAACGTCCTCGGCTGTTTATTGCTGTCATTTTCTGTTACAAGTACATCGTGATTTTCCATTATAAGTACATTATGCTTATCAATGGGGTTCTGTCCTATCCTCATTATATTATAAAGATTTATGATCGACTTAATTCACTTTGACTTTGGTTGTATGATATATGGTGTCATTGCACGAGCTATTTCGGTTTTTAGAATTTATGATTTTGTCAAACCATTCATGAACTTGGAATATTTAAATGATTGTAACAGGAATTCTTAGAATTAGGTAAAGCACATTTAGAGTGACTTTACAAAAAGAAGTTATGAGAGGAGAGGATATTGACATTACCAAGAAAAATCCATACACAAAAATATGTACTTTTTTTCAGTTTTGAAAAGTGTAAAAGAGAGAGTTTAAGAGTACAAGGTTTACTCAAAAATAATTCATTTGTGATAGGAACTCTATATTTACTATCAATGTCTGATTAATCACCGCTCCTTACATTATATAATTCTAACAGAAAATCAGTAACATATTTGATAAAAGAGACAGGCCTGGCAACCTTGTAATATTTATGTAATATTTTTGCAACCCCAACCTCAATTTTGGTTTTTGGGCCAGCGGCTAATTTTGAAGTCTCTGTTTTGGCATACACATGTTGAGCCTAATTCTGTATAATAGTGATGTGACCAATCATCTATTTGTCCTTATACAGAGAGCAGCTGTGGCATTAACTGCACATCTTTTAGTTGTGGGCAAACTGTCATACTGATGTTGGATATGTAGTGTATGCTTAGAATTCTCCTATTGTTTTGACAAAACTGATTCCCAAGCATTGTTTGATGTAAATCAGGTTGAATTTACAGTGTTTTGCTATCTTTCTAATTGGCAAGGTGTAATGTAGTTATAATTGACACTTACAGTAAATCACAGTTACAATAAACATTCTATTAATGAATTGACACTTACAGTGAAACACAGTTACAATAAACATTCTATTAATGAATTGACACTTACAGTGAAACACAGTTACAATAAACATTCTATTAATGAATTGACACTTACAGTGAAACACAGTTACAATAAACATTCTATTAATGAATTGACACTTACAGTGAAACACAGTTACAATAAACATTCTATTAATGAATTGACACTTACAGTGAAACACAGTTACAATAAACATTCTATTAATGAATTGACACTTACAGTGAAACACAGTTACAATAAACATTCTATTAATGAATTGACACTTAACAGTAAATCACAGTTAAAGTAAACATTCTATTAATGAATTGACACTTAACAGTAAATCACAGTTACAATAAACATTCTATTAATGGATTGACACTTACAGTGAAACACGGTTACAGCAAACATTCTATTAATGGATTGACACTTACAGTGAAACACGGTTACAGCAAACATTCTATTAATGGATTGACACTTACAGTGAAACACGGTTACAGCAAACATTCTATTAATGAATTGACACTTAACAGTAAATCACAGTTACAATAAACATTCTATTAATGAATTGACACTTACAGTGAAACACGGTTACAGCAAACATTCTATTAATGGATTGACACTTACAGTGAAACACGGTTACAGCAAACATTCTATTAATGAATTGACACTTAACAGTAAATCACAGTTAAAGTAAACATTCTATTCATGAATTCACACTTAACAGTAAATCACAGTTATAGCAAATATGTCTATAATGAATTCATGCTTACTGTGAAGTGATTTTCATTCCCTATAGTTTTAATACATTATAAACTTAATGGATATAATGAATTACATATTATAACAAATAAAAACTTTTCATCCCCAACATTACCTGTGTGTTTTATTATAACACAGTTATCACTGAAGGATATAGAACTTTCAATTTGTATTTAAATTGACATAACAAAACATGGAATTGATAAGATATAACCTGAGTATTTTCTGCAGACACTAGGACCCACATACCATGTTACATGTATCATCAGGACCAACATATCATGCTACATGTATCATTAGGACCCACATACCATGCTATATGTATCATTCGGTCCCACATACTGTGTTAAATGTATCATTAGCTCCCACATACCATGCTACATGTATCATTAGCTCCCACATACCATGCTACATGTATCATCAGGACCCACATACCATGCTACATGTATCATTAGGACCCACATACCATGCTACATGTATCATCAGGACCCATGTACATTCTTCATGTATCATCAGGACCCACATACCATGCTACATGTATCGTTAGGTCCCACATACCATGCTACATGTATCATTAGGTCCCACATACCTTGCTACATGTATCATCAAGACCCACATATCATGCTACATGTATCATCAAGACCCACGTACCATGCTACATGTATCATTAGCTCCCATATACCATGCTACATGTATCATCAGAACCCACATACCATGCTACATGTATCGTTAGGTTCTACTTACCATGCTACATGTATCATTAGCTCCCACATACCATGCTACATATATCATTAGGACCCACATACCATGCTACATGTATCATGTGGACCCATATACCATGCTGCATGTATCATCAGGACCCACATACCATGGTGCATGTATCATTAGGTCTCACATACCATGCTGCATGTATCATCAGGTCTCACATACCATGCTACATGTATCATCAGGACCCACATACCATGCTGCATGTATCATCAGGACCCACATACCATGCTGCATGTATCATTAGGTCTCACATACCATGCTGCATGTATCATTAGGTCCCACATATCATGCTACATGTATCATTAGGTCTCGCATATCATGCTGCATGTATCATCAGGACCCACATACCATGCTACATGTATCATCAGGACCCACATACCATGCTACATGTATCATCAGGACCCACATACCATGCTACATGTATCGTTAGGACCCATATACCATGCTGCATGTATCATCAGGACCCACATACCATGCTGCATGTATCATCAGGACCCACATACCATGCTACATGTATCATCAGGACCCACATACCATGCTGCATGTATCATCAGGACCCACATATCATGCTACATGTATCGTTAGGTCCTTGATGACCCTGCCCCAAAGGTTCGACAGTGTACATCATCTCTGTATATTATTTGTATGAACTGACATTGTTATTTTGCATCAGATTCTGCAGACTGAGTTAATTGACACCACTGAACTCAGCTCGAGCAAAGGTTTTACCATTGTAGTTTATCAGTCTAGTTAATTTTATGACATGGGTATTATTTGAGTTGATTTTTATGACATGAGTATTAATTTGAGTTGATTTTTTATTAGATGAGTATTATTTGAATTGATTTTCATTACATGAGTATCATTTGAATTTAATTTTCTTACATGAATATTATTTGAGTTGATTTTTATCACATGAGTATTATTTGAGTTGATTTTTATTACATGAGTATCATTTGAGTTGATTTTTATTACATGAGTATTATTTGAGTTGATTATTATTACATGAGTATCATTTGAATTGATTTTTATTACTTGAGTATTATTTGAGTTGATTTTTAGTACCTGCTTATCATTTGAGTTGATTTTTATGACATAAGTATTAATTGAGTTGATTTTCAGTGCCTGAGTATCATTTGAGTTGATTTTTAGTGCCTGAGTATCATTTGAGTTGATTTTTATTACATGGGTATCATTTGAGTAGATTTTTAGTACATGAGCATTATTGAGATGTATTAATATATCTAATTCCGTTAATGAATCAATTTTTTTAAAACCTAGGTACAGGGAACCAATGACAGCTCAATTGTCAGCAAGACCTCCATGGCTAGCGTAGGCTACTTCAGCGACCCTTATCTCCACTGTTTTGTTTCCAAGACGACCAGGAGGTCTCCTCTAATCCACAGGTTAATGATTTCATGCAATTTTTCTGCCTCCAAGATGAAAAAATTGGTTCGTACTGTTTCTGAAGGTCTGCGTATTTGTTTTTTACCTTGTACATTCATTTTAGCTACCGAATATATTACAATTTAACCTTGTTCGTTCATTTGAATTACCAAGCAGATCACACTTTTTATCTTGTTCATACATTTGAATAACTAAGTAGATTGCAATTTAAGCTTGGTCATCAATAAATTTGAACTATATAAGAAATTGGTGATCTGAAATATCAAGGTAATAAAATTAGAAATAGATAAAGCTCTAGGTCTTAAGATCAGAGGTCAAATTTGTCACAAGAGGACTTGCTCGTAGGTTTTCATCAACATATCTTGTTTTGTAATTTATTTGCATGATGTAATAAAACATTGGTAAAAAATATAAAACAATCCTTTAATACCTGGTAGTCTCGAATTTTGAGATCAGTAAAATAAAATACTTCAGAAAAAAAATAAATATTCATTTTCTTTTTTGCGCAATTGAAATTGTCAATGAAGTTAAACATCGAACCTTGTCTTACAAAAGTTACTGTTAAACATTGAGCATTGTATTACATGATTAAACATTGAGGATTGTATTACAGAGATTACAGTTAAGCATTGTTTGACAGAGGGTACAATTAAACATTAATTGATATTATTGTGTTACAGAGGGTACTATGTCCGTGCTAAAGCTGTGGATTTTTTCTTGAAGAAGTTTCTGGAGTTCTACCCACAGAATAATCAGGTGACTATGTACCTTCACACAGCAAGGAGTCAATCACTAAACCTCACCATCTCCCCTACAGCAGCAACTGTATCCCTCTCTACCATCGCTACTGACCAAAAACAAAACAATTTTTCTAAAAATATGAAATGGGGATTTCCAATGTTCAATGCAATTCAGACCTCCCCATCTCTCCTCTTAAATATTTGGTCAGGATAACTTAGTCAGTAGTCTTAGTCTGATTTAAAAAGGTTCTAGGTCACGGTTATTACAGGACTTCATAGAGTAAGCTTGTAGATGTTCTACAGGTCACAGTGTTTGTTCAATTGAATTGATACTTAAATGTAGCTTTGCTGTGAAAAGAGGAAAAACTCCAGCTTATAGACACTCATTGTGAGGGGATGTGCTCTGCCTTGAGGAGCTCTTGTTGATCGTTTGCTTTTTCAGCATCGAAAACATCAGCTCTAACAGAGAAGAATGTGTTATTTTTTTTAAGTGAACTTGACAGCACATCTTCTATTGTCATAATGAATCTGTAATCAGCCGTTAAATGCTATACCAGAGGAATTTGATATAAATGAAAAGTTGAGAATAAGTGCATTTACAACAATTCTTTACAAATTGAAAACTTTCATTTATTTTACTTAGTCAAAAAATGCAGTTTTAGTAGAAAGTATGATAAAATTTCAAAACCCTTGCTGGACTCGAACCTGCGATCTACAGTTCAGCAGTCGACATGCTAACCTACTGAGCTACTCAGCTAGGCAAATAAATATAAAGGAATAGACAAACATTTCTGATGTTTATATTTTCATTCATGTTTTTAAAGGAAGTCAGCCATTATGATAATGTAGTGTACCTCCTTAATGTTCTGTATTACAGATTGTGTCCCTGGGTACCGGTTTTGATTCCACTTATTTTCGGTTGAGGTCTGAAGGCGTGTTGACAAATACTTCGTTTTGTGAGGTGAATGGTCAAAATAATTATGTACATGTTTTTACTGACTGTATGTTGTAGAATTAACAAGTGCTTCAAATTCAGTGAACAAATCATTCTAATAGTTTATGAAATATTCCTATCCCAAAGAAAAATATGAAAAGATGTTAGCGTGTACAGTGTTTCCTAAATGCAGATGTGATCCACATATTTTTTTACAATAGGATTCAACTACATCACTTATCTGCTCTGACATATGATTTATTATTATTCTGAAGGATATTATGCATGTTTATCGTAAACTTGACACAAAGTTTGTAATGAATTTGAATATGAATTTTAGTAATTAATCAACTGTGTGTTAATTTTTTTATATCTGTAAAACAGAAATGAGAAATCAGCTTCACTGAATGCAGTACAATCAGTAGCAACACATTCTTCATCACAGGTTGATTTTCCAGAGGTAGTGCAACGTAAAAATGCTGTGATACAAAACAATGAGGACTTAAAGAATTTAATTCCCGGACTGAAGTCCCAGGGTGCCAAGAAAAACCCTCTGATTGGTCAGTTAACTTCAAGCTTACTTCACCTATTGAAAATAAATAAAATAGTGAACTTCTGGGGATGAACCATTTTGATTTGTTATAAATGTAATTCATTATATCCAGTAAGTTCATGATATGTTTTTAAATTACAGGGAATGAAAATCACTTCTCTGTTACTGTGTTTTACTATTGATATTAAACTGAACAAAAATACACATGTTTAGGATATCCATCTTTGTGCTCAAGTAACAAGTCATTTTGATATATAGAAATCAACACAAGGAATTACAAACTTTTGGGAGTGGATCTCACTCAGCTGAACACCTTGGAGGCCTGCTTCAATCTGTGTGGGGTGGACTGGGACACACCCACCTTGTTATTGTCAGAGTGTGTGATGACATACATGACTCGGAGATGGTGAGACTGAAGTCATGAAAAATGGGAGGGGGTGTATTCTCAACAGGATATCATGGAAGTTAGATTGAAGTCATGAAAAAGGGGAGGGGGGAATGTATTCTCAACAGGATATCATGGAAGTTAGACTGAAGTCATGAAAAAGGGGAGGGGGTGTATTCTCAATAGGATATCATGGAAGTTAGACTGAAGTCATGAAAAAGGGGAGGGGGGTGTATTCTCAACTGGATAACATTAAAGTTAGCACTCCGTGTTTTACAATCTAATATGTCGTAATTTTGAAATTAAAGTGAAACAAAACAAAATCTGTACAAATCAAAAACAAAAGCAAAATGAAAGCCAAAAAAAATTATATATAACAGACGCATGATGTGATATAGTGGTTTGATTGATTGATTGATTGTATATTGTTTAATGTCCTGCTTGAGAATTTTTCACTCATATGGAGACGTCACCATTGCCAGTGAAGGGCTGCCAAAATTAGGCCTATGGTTGGTGCTTACGGCCTTTGAGCAAGAAGGGATCTTTATCGTGCCACACTTACTGTGACACAGGGCCTCAGTTTTTACAGTCTCATCCAAAGGACCGCCTCATTTAGTTGCATCTTACAATAAGCAAGGGGTACTGAGGACCTATGATAAATCAGGTCCCCAATATAGTGGTAACATGTTCTCCATGACTGCTGATAATAAAAGTATCTAATAATAGTTTGACACTTTTAATACAATCTTTAGTGTGATGAATTGTTGCGAGTACTAAATGCTGTAATATTTACAGTTGATCCATTCATTTAGTCCAAATCTTCATTGCATTCTGGAAAAGAAATCATATTGATTTGACTGGCTTGTTTATTTTCGTAGATATACATCTAAAAGGAATGAGTAATTTTAATTTAAGCATAATGTACACAATTTGTCTGAAAAATTAAAACATAAAATTATTTACAGTTCTTCAGCAGTTGTGAAATGGGCAGGAGAAGCATTCTCTGAGGCCGTCTTTATTCTGTATGAACAAGTAAGAACGACTATATTACGACAGAGATATTACAGAGAAGACAATGTCTTCATGTTTCTCATGATGTGTGTCAGTGGAGATTCCAAGACATTTACATGCAGTTGAAAGGCAGATCCAAAAGCAGTAGACTTTGAATGTCTTTTTTTTCTTTTCTCCATGCAGATACTGTAAGACAAATTTCAAAACCATATAAACACATGTTGATAAATGAAAGAATATGGAAGTTACACCATACTGATACATAATTTGTTTTGTGACTAATTTTGTTCTACTTATTTGTCAGATAAATCCTGATGATGCATTTGGAAGGTTCATGTAAGTGTCAAGATTTAGATTTGTGCCAGTGATTTAGAAAATGGAAGACAGTACTGTATGGAAATACCCATGTTCATCATTAAAATTGCAGGCAGAACCATTTCCAGTTGATAGGCTCTCCACTGAAGTGTATCAATGCCTTCCCCACACTACAGACACAGCGAGACAGGTTCCTGAATCTGGTAAGTGTATCAATGTCTTCCCCACGCTACAGACACAGCGAGACAGGTTCCTGGATCTGGTAAGTGTATCAATGCCTTCCCCACGCTACAGACACAGCGAGACAGGTTCCTGAATCTGGTAAGTGTATCAATGCCTTCCCCACACTACAGACACAGCGAGACAGGTTCCTGGATCTGGTAAGTGTATCAATGCCTTCCCCACACTACAGACACAGCGAGACAGGTTCCTGAATCTGGTAAGTGTATCAATGCCTTCCCCACACTACAGACACAGCGAGACAGGTTCCTGAATCTGGTAAGTGTATCAATGTCTTCCCCACGCTACAGACACAGCGAGACAGGTTCCTGGATCTGTTAAGTGTATCAATGCCTTCCCCACACTACAGACACGGCAAGACAGGTTCCTGAATCTGGTAAGTGTATCAATGTCTTCCCCACGCTACAGACACAGCGAGACAGGTTCCTGAATCTGGTAAGTGTATCAATGTCTTCCCCACGCTACAGACACAGCGAGACAGGTTCCTGGATCTGGTAAGTGTATCAATGCCTTCCCCACGCTACAGACACAGCGAGACAGGTTCCTGGATCTGGTAAGTGTATCAATGTCTTCCCCACGCTACAGACACAGCGAGACAGGTTCCTGGATCTGGTAAGTGTATCAATGCCTTCCCCACACTACAGACACAGCGAGACAGGTTCCTGAATCTGGTAAGTGTATCAATGCCTTCCCCACACTACAGACACAGCGAGACAGGTTCCTGGATCTGGTAAGTGTATCAATGCCTTCCCCACGCTACAGACACAGCGAGACAAGTTCCTGAATCTGGTAAGTGTATCAATGCCTTCCCCACACTACAGACACAGCGAGACAGGTTCCTGAATCTGGTAAGTGTATCAATGTCTTCCCCACGCTACAGACACAGCGAGACAGGTTCCTGGATCTGGTAAGTGTATCAATGCCTTCCCCACGCTACAGACACAGCGAGAGAGGTTCCTGAATCTGGTAAGGAATGTTAGTAGTGATAAGTAAACTGATAAAGCAGCTGTGGTACTAGTAGTGGTAGTTGTGCTTGTAGAGTAGTGGTAGTTGTGCTGTTTAAGGAGTGGTAGTTGTGCTGGTTGAGGTGTGGTAGTTGTGCTGGTTGAGAAGTAGTTGTGCTGTTTGAGGAGTGGTAGTTGTGCTGTTTAAGGAGTGGTAGTTGTGCTGGTTGAGGTGTGGTAGTTGTGCTGGTTGAGGAGTGGTAGTCATGCTGGTAGATTAGTGGTAGTTCTGGTGGTAGAGAAGTGGTAATGGAACCTGTAGAGGAGTGGTTGTCTGGTTTGTAGGCTGTAAGCAAGTGGTAGTCAAAATGTAATGGAGTGGTAGTTGAGCTGGTAGTGAAATGGTAGTTAATTGGTGGTCCAATATGGTGTGTTAAAGTTGAATAATAGTGCTGAAACTATCAGGATTTAAACAGTATTTTATTTCATGAATGAAATTGAATTGGACAGTAGATGAAGGCCTCGTTCTGTGGTAGAAGGATGGTTATGTTTGAATGGGATGGGAGTGGTGGTGGTGGTGGTGACAGCAATGGTGGGGTGTTACTGGTAGAATTGGTGTTGGGATGGTGGTGGTGGTGGAATAGTATGATAGTGGTGGTGATGGCAAGGTTGTAGTGGTGGTGTGATGGTTGTGGTGGTAGGATGGTAGTGGTGGTAGAATGGTAGTGATGATTGTGGTGGTAGGATGGTAGTGGTGGTAGGATGGTAGTGATGATTGTGGTGGTAGGATGGTAGTGATGATTGTGGTGGTAGGATGGTAGTGGTGGTAGAATGGTAGTGATGATTGTGGTGGTAGGATGGTAGTGGTGGTAGAATGGTGGTGGTAGAATGGGTATTTGTGGTATAGATAGATGAATTTTACAGAACTGAAAATGAAGTGGTGGGCATAGAGTATAGTAATCCTATTCATCTTTCCAGATTTAATTTGATTGTACAAGTTTTGAATGAAACTCTTAATATCATTATTGTGATGGTAGATGTCTGTGATAAAGTTTCCAGTTCTCATTAAAAACTATAGTCTAAGGTCTAAGAGCTTTCAAAACATACACGTCAATCAGTATCCACACAGTTAGTTTTCTGTTACTCAGGGTTGGAGTCGCAGTGAGGTAGCAGACATGAATTACTTCTATGCGGAGTTGGTACAGCCTGATGAGCAGCACCGTGTGGAATCACTGGAGCCGTTTGATGAGTATGAGGAGTGGCACCTGAAATGTAACCACTACATGGTGGTGAGTGCCACCAACTCAGACAGCTTCCCTTCTCTGTTGCCTGGTTAGTGGTTTCTTATGTTTCCTTAACAAACGGTTTCCTCACAAACATTCATTGATAAGTGCATGCGTTTTGGAATCAGCTTTTTTTATCATGAATTATTTTTTAAAGTCATGGAATGTAAAGTTGCTGTGGTGATGAATTGAGATTTGTTGAAAGTTATTTATAGTCAATTCTTTCAATATAACTCATCCAGATATTGATGTTCCTATGAAACGCTTTAATTTTTCATGATAAGACAGACTTTTCTTTACAATCAGACTTGGTCAGTTTCCATACAAGTAAACTCTGTATGATTTTGTCAATGTGTTTCATTTGTTGAAAACATTAATCAGCAAGATAAAGTCTGTTTTATGATGAAAAGCCATCAAATTTTATTAGATTTTAAACACATTCAGTTCAAGTTACTTCCAGTGATCTGTGTTTGTAAAAAAAAAAAATTTACATTGATTTGTTTACTTATTAATGGTACATGCTGATAGATTAGAGAAACTAGACTTACCAGTTTTATTCTTTAACTTTTATTATACCCTAGATGACATTCTGATTGCAGGAATTGTAACATCACATGACACTGGCATCAAAGACTGTATCACTGTGGAAGGAGGGACCGTCACAAACCCCATATGGAGATTTGGACATAGCAGTGTGTTACTAAGTGATGGTCACTCACTGGTCAGTTTTGGAGGCTTTGGGGAGGAGCTTGGCAAACACTGCAGAATATTGGATCTGACTGTCACCGACATCAGGACATTTCAGTCCTACACAGTGCCAGTCAAGGTCAATCCGAGAGAAGTTCAAGGTCACTACTTCACAATAATTCTTATTAGCATCTGCATGTGCTGTAAGCAACAATTTGTTAAAAAGACCATATATACTAGTGAAAAATACGTAGATTCTTTGGCTGTAAATCCATGTCCTATGCATCACTCATACAATTAGTAAACAATCCCACCAAAAGCTCTGTGTTTTTGTAGAATAAAACCTTCAAAAATTGCGCCATTAGAATAGACAGTAGGGTAGAAAAAGATTTCATCTTGATTTGTACATGCCAAGATTTTCAGATGACATTTTAGTTTCTCAGGTCAAAAATTTCAAAATCAAGAGCAGTAAGCAGGTGTTTTTTTTGTTTTTTTTTTGTTTTGTTTGTTTGTTTGTTTGTTTGTTTTTTTTGTTTTTTTTTGGGGGGGGGGGGGGCTCTTAGGTCTTTAATATATCTCTTTTCCTGTCAATAAATAAAAAAAAAAAATGAAGATTTTCTTACATTACTAATAAATTGTACTCAACTTTAAATAATGTTTTTCCAACCATTGGTATAAAAGTTAATTCATGAAATACCACATTATCAAGGAATTAATATATAGCATGTATCTAATAAAAAATATTATATACTAGCATATGAAAAGGGGAATAAGTCAATTTTTTTTCAACTTGGAAAAATGTAAAATTCGTTTTCAATATATGGTGAATGCACTCAGAGTGAGTGGTGACTGCACTCAGAGCATATGGTGAATGCACTCAGAACAAATGGTGAATGCACTCAGAGCAAATGGTGAATGTACTCAGAGTGAATGGTGAATGCACTCAGAGTGAGTGGTGAATGTACTCATAGTGAATGTTGAATGCACTCAGAGCAAATGGAGAATGTGCTCAGAGTGAATGATTCATGCACTCAGAGTGAATGATGAATGCACTCGGAGCTAATGGTGAATGCACTCAGAGCTAATGGTGAATGTGCTCAGGACAAATGGTGAATGCACTCAGAGTGAATGGTGAATGCACTCAGAGTGAATGATGAATGCACTCAGAGCTAATGGTGAATGCACTCAGAGCTAATGGTGAATGTGCTCAGGACAAATGGTGAATGCACTCAGAGTGAGTGGTGAATGTACTCAGAGTGAATGTTGAATGCACTCAGAGCAAATGGTGAATGCGCTCAGAGTGAATGATTCATGCACTCAGAGTGAGTGGTGAATGCGCTCTAAGCAAATGATGAATGCACTCAGAGTGATTGGTGAATGTACTCAGAGTGAATGGTGAATGACTCAGTGGAGAATTATCAAGTTGATATATGTGTATAGATTTAGTTGATACAAGTGTAGGTTTATTCTTTGTTGAAATCAGTTTCAACATGACTGCAGTGATTTGATTGGTACAAAGTAATTTGTAGTACAAGTCGTGTTTTTTCTACCTCCAAGCCAAAAAGTCAACAATGGTACAAACCAATAAATTAATGCCAGCATCCTAATATCTTATAGAATTAAGTTTGTTGAAACCTCAGCCCTTGGAGCATGGTGGAGTCATTATTATAGTTATGTATGAAAATGTAAAAGAGAAATTAACCAAGACCACATTATGTATGAACTGCTCAGTTAGCAGTGTTCATTGTGTGTATCTTGTTAAAGGCCGAGGTTTTTATTTAGTTGTTGTACATTCAGACTTTTTATATCTGAATCACGATTAAAATGTCAGAAATAAATGTAATAGAATGCATTAAGAAATCAGCAAAATTAAATCTGAGTGACATAAAGTGATCTCCAATCATGTCAATTTCTCGGCAGTTAATTATTTACTTCCATACAGTAATGTGTTGGTCATTGTTTCTATACAAACAAAAGAAATTCTAATGTCAAAATTACTCCAAGACTTCACAATAAATGAACTCTGATAACTCGGTGATTGTTATGTACTGTAACAGTGCTTTGTAGTCATTTTGGTAACAAAGAACAAAATGACTTTGGCAGCAAATGCCTCTTTACAATTTTGAATATGATCCTTCCTAGCACATGAATGTGATACTTCCTAGCACATGAATATGATCCTTCCTAGCACATGAATGTGATCCATCCTAGCACATCAATGTGATACTTCCTAGCACATGAATGTGATCCTTCCTAGCACATGAATATGATCCATCCTAGCACATGAATATGATCCTTCCTAGCACATGAATATGATCCTTCCTAGCACATGAATATGATCCTTCCTAGCACATGAATATGATCCTTCCTAGCACATGAATATGATCCATCCTAGCACATGAATGTGATACTTCCTAGCACATGAATGTGATCCTTCCTAGCACATGAATATGATCCATCCTAGCACATGAATATGATCCTTCCTAGCACATGAATATGATCCTTCCTAGCACATGAATATGATCCTTCCTAGCACATGAATATGATCCATCCTAGCACATGAATGTGATACTTCCTAGCACATGAATATGATCCTTCCTAGCACATGAATATGATCCTTCCTAGCACATGAATGTGATACTTCCTAGCACATCAATGTGATACTTCCTAGCACATGAATATGATCCCTCCTAGCACATGAATGTGATACTTCCTAGCACATGAAATAAAAACCCCTGATGGACTTGAACCTGTGATCTACAGATCAGCGATCGACATGTTAACCAACTGAGCTACCCAGCTAGGCAATCAAAGAGGAATATGAAAATATGGTTGATATTTATATTTTCATTCATGTTGTAAAAGGAAGTCAGCCATTATGATGATGTGATACACCGTCTTAAAGATAAACATTTATATCAGTAATTTTCTGGCTTAATATTTTGTCCAAATCTTTTTCAGTAAGCAGAATGCATGATCAAAGCATCTTGCTGAGGGATGGATCTGTGATTCTGGTGGGAGGAAGAATATCCCCAATTCATTTGTGTAACCAGGTTCTGAGAATCGAGTTCACCCCAGTAAGAGGTAGTCAAGTGGCATCCAATGTACTGTGTACAAATTGTGGAGCCACCACAAATTCTGTTTGTAATCACAAGAAATATATCTGCCCTGAGGAACATATTGTAGTGGAGGGGAGTCATTCTGAACTGTGTAGCCATGACTGTGAACAGGAGACAGTAAACAAGAGCAGACGACAAGAAGAAAGGACTCCATCAGGATGTGATCAATCCAATTTATCAGGCAAAATGTGTGAAAGACAGGGCGATAATCATAATTTAGAGGGCAATAACTGTGATGAACAGTGTAGAAGACCTGAAGTGAATTGTGTTCGGTTAAATTCAGATAGTGTTAGACCTGATGATATAAATAGAACTGCAGACCTGGAGAAGTTAAATAGTGAGGGTACCTATAAATATAAGTCTGACAGAAATGGAGAAATTGAGAATAAAAATGGAAAAACCAGCTGTGAGGACGATATCCGCAGGTACTCTGGAGTCCAAATGCAGGAAGTGTTGCCCTCTGGTGACATTGTGTCGCCCCGCTGGAGACATGCTGCTGTGCTGATAGAACACCAGGGTAGGGATTTAATGAATGTGTATTGTTGTGGCTATAATGATTAAATGAATCTTATTCTGTGTTGTAAAGAGTTTACTATGTATCAATGCAATTTCCTTACAAGACATGAGTAATTGATATTGATGTTAAGCCTTAAGAAGACATTTCCTCTTTTTTTTTTTTTATATATGAGTCCTTCATAGCAAGTTGATTCTGAATTAAGATTTTGCCAAATAGAGTACTGCCATTTGTATATAGACCCATTTTTTTTTTTTTGCCCTTTTTAGTCCTTCTACCCTTGCTGTTGGTTTCACCACATTTTAAATTTACCCAGACAGAAGACATATTTAATTTGGTTGGGAAAAAATTTTGTTGCTTTTGTACTGAATACAATTTCACGTGCAGATTAATTTTTGTCATTTGTGATCACTTAAAAATTAGATTTCGTGCTTACCATCCGTAAACTAAACATGCTTAAATACTGCTACGATACACACACCATTTATAAACTATTTCATCAATGAAGTGTGCAGTCATCGTCACCTATTCACAAACAAATCCTTACTCTATGTATAATATATATGATTGGAGCATTGATATTGTATTCCGTTATCAATAAAATTCATAAAGAAATTGGATATACCAGTATAAACAAGATTGTGTCCTCACCCTGTTCAATGTTCATATGACACATTAGGACAAAAATTTCCTTGACCTGCTACAAGATAACCCTATTCAAAGTTAACAATATTTAAACACTCACCCACCCACTTCCAAGCTGAATGGAAGAACGTCATCCACGTGACCGTACAGTTAACAGTAAATTGAAATCTGTTATGAAAAACACGCAGCTCAGGTGTGTGATCACCCGAAGAAGGGCGTGAATACAACATGGATCTATGGATGTCTTAGATATGACATTAAATGCTACATACAGATGGATTTTGTCTCCGCAACATATTAGATGTGCTGTCTACATGAATCTATTACAGTATATAGTACTACACTTAGTCTGTTAAAATCAACACTTGTTATTGTAAAAGGAGTTGTAATGTTTTGATATTAATCATTCTTAATTACCTTGAACTTTTTTCCTTGGCACCCTTGTGTTTCTGTAGTGAGTTGATTACTATACTCATATATTTACACAACAAACTGCAGGTACATCTATTTATCAGGAATACAATGGTGACCATTACAATACTGACAAAATATATGATCTCTATGGTAAATAGACTACAGTATATTCAAATAGAATTTTGAACATATATTTGATATCATTCTTATTCCACTCATTTTTCCCACCATCTCTTTGTTTAGGTCATGACTTTCTGTTTTTACATGGAGGCAGAACTGACAAAAAGCTGGCATTGGATGACAGTTATTTGATGGACACTGAGACATTCACGTGGACAGCGGTATGTCAACTTCTTTTCTGGTCCACCATTGATAAGAAGTGCACCTCAGAGGGTAACTCTGTACTCCTAATATGCACACCACATCTTAGATGGTACCTCAATACTAATGTCAAGTACACTAATGGTGGTACCACATTAATCATGAAAGTAAACTAATAATCATTGATGGTACCTCAATACTCCTGAGAAATCCACTTTAGGTGGTGCCTCAATACTCCTGAGAAATCCACTTCAGGTGGTGCCGCAATGCTCACCACCAAGGCAGTACCTAGATATATACTGACAGACCTTAAAAACGCAACAAATGTTTTTTTTAATTTATTTGTTGAAAACATTAAATGTAAAACTTTTATTGCATTACCTGCTATACATCATATTGATTTTCAAAACCCATCTCTCGATTTACCTGTGGTCATTGTGTACGCGTTGTGAGTAGCATCGTGCAAAATTTTCAGGGCTTTTTTTTCAAACATGTGGAAAAGTAATAGAGAAGTTTTTCGCAATAAAACAACTTTGTTGGTGAAAGCATAGACACCACTAACAGAAAAAATTCAAAACCAAGACTATGCTGCGCTTAAGCAATGAAATGTGTAATCAGGCGTTTGGTATGCTGCAAGCAGGTGTTAGTCAGCGGGATGTTTCAAGACGTTTTTAATGTCCATCCTTGTACAGTTAGCCAGTTGTTGTCACAATTCCATCAGACAGGATCCCTAAATGATTGCCCAAGACTTGGTCAACTGTTTGTGACAATGCCACAGCAACAAGCATTCATATGGCAACGTCATCTGCACAATAGGTTTACGGCCGCTGCAACCACGGCGCGAGAAATCAATGGACGTCATGGAAGGCCTATTCATCCTAGAACTGTTTCCAGAATTTTGAAGTGCCATGGGATCCACTGCAGAAGACCTTATAAGGGGCTACAGCTTAAATCACATCACCGGCGGTACCAATTGCGATGGGCAAAACAGTATCTGACTCAACATCAAAGAGTTGGTCACATGTTGTGTTTTCAGAAGAGTCCAGATTTAACGTTAGCAATGCAGACGGCAGATGTCAAGTTTACCGTCGTGTACATGAACGTTTTGCAGACAATTGTGTCCTTGAGATGGCAGGTTTAAAGGGCGAGGCATCATGGTCTTGGGTGTGATTAACTACAGTTTTCAGTCCCGACTGGTCGTTTTGAATGGAACCTTCACTGCTAGGAGAAAAGTGGATGAAATTCTGCTGCCAGCTTTAGCACCATTAATGCAGTAGTATAGGCAAGGAAATAGGATAATTTTCGAACAGGACAATGTGTGCACACATACAGCAAAATTGATACAAAATCTTTTGAAACAAACGCCATTGATGTCCTTGATTGGCCCACTGTGTCTCCAGACTTGAATCCAATCAAGCATTTGTGGGATGAGCTGGGGAGACGTGTGCGCAGCCGCCAGCCTCAGCCTCAGAATCTGCAAGAATTAGGGAGAGCCTTGCTGGAGGAATGGCAGAATATTCCTCAGAGGACCATCTGAAATGTTTGTCAATCATTGTCACGTCGCCTTCATGCCGTCATCACTGCTAATGGAGGTCATACCCGGTACTAGTGAACAAAACCACATTTCTGATGCACCCTTCATTGACATTCATTTCAACTGTAGCCTCTTGGTGAATAAAATGATGTTCAAAATCAAACAATAGTGTTCAGTTAACATAGTTTATATTATTATACTTTCATGTAAAATACTCCGATCTGATTGGCCGAGAAACATTTGTAAAAACATACTATTCCCCTCTGAGGACAGAAAGCCACGCCCTCCAGGGTGATATTATCTAGCAACGGGAAGTATTACTTAACGACGGGAGATATTCTAAAAAATATCACATGCGTCAAATTTATGCGCGTACGGTTCGCCGTAGATTGCTAGACGCCGTCGCTTGAGCGTTTGTAATTCACGCAACTATTACGCTGATTGTGGTTGATATTCAAAATATCGCATTACATTAATTCACTAAACGTCAACAGACGATAGCGACAACATGTTTGCAAATGTGAATGAGAATGATATACAAAGACTACTTGATGAAAAGAACTCAAAAAGCACGCAAAGGACAGTGAAGAGGTCCGTGAACTTATTTCGGAAGTTTTTAGCAGAGAGAAACAAAAGTTCGGAGTTTGAAAGTTATTCCAAGCAGGAGTTGAACGAAAGTTTGAGATTGTTTTATGTATCTATTCGGACTCAGAATATCATTCAGCATGATAAAACAGACATTCAGTATAATAAATTAAATAGTTCATGTAGTTGAGGGTAATATTGAAAATTTTCACCCCTCGAAAAACCATTGTCAACCGAGGCTACTCCTCGGTTGACAATGGTTTTTCGAGGGGTGAAAATTTTCAATATTACCCTCAACTACATGAACTATTTATATAATATACCACTATGAATTTGTTTATAAAGATATATGAACAAATTTATTATATATAAAATTATTAAGTGTTGCGTTTTTAATGTCCGTCAGTATATGTAATGGTGTTGAATCATGGTAAGTACACTAATGGCTGATTGATGGTACCTCGTTCCTCATGTCAAGTACATTAATAGCTGATTGGTGGTACCTCTAGCAATAATTAACCTTAACATGGCAAGAGCATAGAACAATTTTATCAATGTTGTTAAATGTAAAAAGAAAACGACATTTAAAATTGATCTGTATTTTTCAAACATCTTCAAAGTAACTGGATGCAAACTGAAAGAAACACCTTTTCTACAGTTGAATTGGGGTTTTCAGAGTAGGGAGTTAGTGTCGACAAATTATGTAAAATTAGATCCATTTGCAGGTCCCTCTTTTGCTGACAGTAAGAATGAGACACATATCAATGAAATTTAAGTCTATAAACATTTTAAACATATTCCAAGTATTTTTCCCATGTATTACAATGTAAAAGATTATCAAAATCATATCATAAATTGGTTATTGAAGCCTGTAGGAAAACAACATAGAGATTTGGGACAGTCTTTATTGGTATATTTTAACTTTGTACATCATCGTAATTCCATTAATTGTTTTAAAACATTTAAATCTTTGAATGTCTGGTCTGAATACCTGTCGGTAATTAGCATTACTGAACTGGAGATTTAATTACAAATGTTTTCCTGGCTGATAATTATGCTATGATTATTAATTAATATTTGTGGTCAGTTGTGTGTTATTTCATTTTCTGTACACGTACCGCTCTATATCCATTTCTACTAATTTTAAAAGTTCAGAAAGGTAAATTTAATTTGCTGCTCTCATTATTAAATTTTTTTTTGCAGGTTTGCAGTTAAAAATGTGTAAATCATTTGTTTATAATTGTAGAAATGTCTCATTAAGAATCACTCATGCAACAGTTTGAATCGTTTGTGCGTCTTGCATGATTGTGCATATATACTGATCTCGCATGCAGTTTGTCAAGAATAAGATTGTAGGAACTTAATTTCAGGTTATTTGACATGATGGAAGAAATAATAACAAAGAAGACTTTATAAGTGGAAAACAATTATCTGGGGAAACTCGCATTGTTACCTCAACTTTCTTTAGTTGTTTTCTGATCGACGTACATATATATATTTATATTATATTTTCATTTTGACCCTATAATTCACTATGTACTATGTTGAAATTAACTTTCAAAGTTGGCCTAAACAGTATTTTTCAATGTAAGCATCGATTTTGACATGGATTTTGCCTGTCCCTAATATTTTTGATACTGACATGTTGTTAGGTTACATTTTTAAAACAATTTACAATATTGCTTTTATTTAGGGGCACTCTGCCCAGGGGATCGAAACTCCCAAAACAATTTACAATATTGCTTTTTTTTTGAGGGGCACTCTGCCCAGGGGATCGAAACTCCCAAAACAATTTACAATATTGCTTTTTTTTTAGGGGCACTCTGCCCAGGGGATCGAAACTCCCAAAACAATTTACAATATTGCTTTTTTTAGGGGCACTCTGCCCAGGGGATCTAAACTCCCAAAACAATTTACAATATTGCTTTTTTTTTAGGGACCCTCTGCCCAGGGGATCGAAACTCCCAAAATAATTTACAATATTGCTTTTTTTTAGGGGCACTCTGCCCAGGGGATCGAAACTCCCAAAACAATTTACAAAAAATGTGTGCATTGTTGTAGAGGCCTGTTAAAAGTTTATGTCTATGTCCACATACTAAAGGCATTGAAAAGTGGCAATTATATTTTAACTCAGCCTTAGGCAACAGTATAGAATGATTACTGGTGAGCTTTTTATCAAGACTAAAAGATCCGCACTAATAGGTTTTCTCTTTTGTTACTGTGAATTGATCCTTTAAGAGATGTTGGGATAACTAGTAACATTGTATTCACAATTGCTATGTTTGTTTACACTGATTTATGTCTGTATATTATTTATCAACAGAATTTCACATTCTCTTACATGCAAATTGTTACAGACTGACCCTTTTAATCAAAGATATAAAAAAAAAACAAAAAAAAACCTTGTGTGAGTGATTTCTTTCTTTATATTTAAAAAGTACCAGATTATCTCTCTTTAAATAAAACTCTAGTAACTATGTTTATAGATTAAGGACAAATCTCCAGGAAAAAGACAATCCCACACAGCCTCTGTATGGAAAGATCAGGTGATCATTGCAGGAGGAATGGACCAAGAACTTCGACCTTTGAACTCAGTCTATATGTTCAGCATTGAGACACAGCAATATACAGAATTACAGATAGAGGGAAACCTACTGCCAAGGTGAGAAACTAGTTTATAGATTAATCTTTTACAGAGATTTATCTCGCTGTTCTGAAATTTAAAGTGAGGTTACATGAATGAGGTGTCGGTTTGCTTGGCATCAAAACTTTTAAACAGGACCATTGCAATCAATGCTTGGTCATAAAGCATCCTTCCATTAAGGGAATGAAGGTATTCATTACAGTGGGACAACTGAAGAAATAATAAATAATTTGGAGTGTTGGAAATGGCAGCTTAATGATAACCAATGAAGTCAGAAGCCTGAAAGATTTTTTTTTTTAAATAATATTTAAGCTTGTTCAATTGATGATTCCATGTCCAAGGAGTGGCCACAGTAAGAGTGTGGAGTTACACATGATAAGATGAATGAAAATTCTTAACAAATGTTACATTCATATTCAAGAACTGCAGTTTAGCCATTCATGTATTATGCAAGCATCCTCATGTAGTATAAATTCAAACCATTACCCCCGAGGCCACAGTAAAATGGAGTTCATGTATTTCTCTCTGATATAGTGTTGTTTTGATACACAACAATGAGAATATATTTGTCTGTGATACTGTTTTGTTTGTGATATATTTGTCTTTGATACAGTTTTGTTTGTGATATATTTGTCTTTGATACAGTTTTGTTTGTGATATATTTGTCTTTGATAAGTTTTGTTTTGATATATTTGTCTTTGATAAAGTTTTGTTTGTGATATATTTGTCTTTGATACAGTTTTGTTTGTGATATATTTGTCTGTGATACAGTTTTGTTTGTGATATATTTGTCTTTGATACAGTTTTGTTTGTGATATATTTGTCTGTGATGCAGTTTTGTTTGTGATATATTTGTCTTTGATACAGTTTTGTTTTGATATATTTGTCTTTGATACAGTTTTGTTTGTGATATATTTGTCTTTGATACAGTTTTGTTTGTGATATATTTGTCTTTGATAAGTTTTGTTTTGATGTATTTGTCTTTGATACAGTTTTGTTTGTGATATATTTGTCTTTGATACAGTTTTGTTTGTGATATATTTGTCTGTGATACAGTTTTGTTTGTGATATATTTGTCTTTGATACAGTTTTGCTTGTGATATATTTGTCTTTGATACAGTTTTGTTTTGATATGTTGTGTAAAAAGGCCACATACTTGTACAAAAGGAAACATTTATACTTGGTTTAATTTCACCCGCTGTATTCTAAACCTGAGTGGTCGATTTTAGAACTTGACAATTTTAGTTTATATATTATGCCTAAACTATGCTAGAGATAAATTTTCAATGTGCCTGGGGTGGAAAATACATAAGGTAACCCATTTCTGGTATATAATAGTTTTGTTTGTTTTTAAAGGTACTCCCATACAGCCCATGTGATAACCGACCACCTGATCCTGGTAGGAGGAGTCAATGTCAATCACTCTGTTCCGGGTGTGGCATTTATTGATATTGACAACCAGAGAGCGAAAGAGTTTGAAATTCCAGTATGTATCTTAATTAAGTGCACTGATTTTAATATGTTCTTTCTAATGCATGAACTCAGGATTTCAGTAAAAAGATGGCTTCAATAGTGTACTAATCTTACATCTGTATCCCTTATTTTCTCTTTTTTTTTTTTTTGGGGGGGGGGGGGGGGTAATGGTGTATAATGATGAAAACTGGTATCATTTTTTTGAAGGGGGATATGATCTGTACTGATGAAATTCTTTATCATCCCCCAATATAAGACATGTAGTGTTGAACACTGGTGTCAGGGTGGATAGATGATTTCCAGAGTACAAAGTAATTGGAGATAATTCAGTTTTATTCTTATTGGGAAGTAGTGTTAGAAGAGATTCATGCAATAGATATGAATTTCTCTAGACAATCACTGTATATGAAGATTGTGAATCAAAGAATGAAGATTTCTTCCGATTTCTAAAATTTTAAGTAGAGAAAATTAATGAAATTCAGTTTCCATGGTATCTTGAATTGGAGTTGTCTTTTGGAAGGAACTGTGTTATGGGTCCATGGAAGTTGCAGAAACACCGAATGCTACATTGGTGTTTTCAGTACTTTTTGGTGATTACCTGGTGTTTTCAGTGACTCCTTGGGCCACTGTGTACAGAAATTCAGGGAGGATTCTGATTGGTGGTTTAGAACATTGTTATTGTCCCTGTTTCAGATTGAGTTTGGACAGCAGCTTTTCATGTTACACAAACACACAAGTAGTTACCTTGGAAACAACAGAATACTTGTGATTGGTGGAGGAGGGAATTGTTTTTCATTCGGAACTCATCTGAACTGTTCTCCGCTTGAGATCGATGTCAGCAGGTGCTGGGAAAAGTTTTGAAAAGGACTGTGATCTCTATGAATGCATTTTAATGTACGTAATGATTTTTTTTTTTTTTTTTGTATTTAATGCTTTTTACTCTTGATGTATTATGTATTTATTTATGAAATTTAGACTATGATTTATTTAAATAAAATATATGATTAATAAGTTCCAATGTCGTATTAGTATTTATTTTCAATGTAGAATTTTAAAGCAGAGACGAGACATTTTTCAGAGCCTGATTTTCTAATTGGTATGGTTGGTTGGTTGTTTATTGTTTAACGTCCTCTCAAGAATCTTACACTCATATGAGGACATCACCATTGCTGATGAAGAGCTGCAAATTTGGTGCATATGACCTTCTCTATTCTGCCACACCTGCTGTCGTGGGACCTCGATTTTTACAAACATAAATGGTCACGAGAAATATGACATACTACTACTTACGAGAAATAAAACCCAGACAATAATACCCACGAGAAATAAAACCCATACAATAATACCCACGAGAAATAAAACCCATACAATAATACCCACGAGAAATAAAACCCACACAATACTACCCACGAGAAATAAAACCCAGACAATACTACCCACGAGAAATAAAACCCACACAATACTACCCACGAGAAATAAAACCCAGACAATACTACCCACGAGAAATAAAACCCACACAATACTACCCACGAGAAATAAAACCCACACAATACTACCCACGAGAAATAAAACCCACACAATACTACCCACGAGAAATAAAACCCAGACAATACTACCCACAAGAAATAAAACCCAGACAATAATACCCACGAGAAATAAAACCCAGACAATACTACCCACGAGAAATAAAACCCACACAATAATACCCACGAGAAATAAAAGCCAGACAATAATACTCACGAGAAATAAAACCCACACAATAATACGCACGAGAAATAAAACCCAGACAATAATACCCACGAGAAATAAAACCCAGACAATAATACCCACGAGAAATAAAACCCAGACAATAATACTCACGAGAAATAAAACCCACACAATAATACCCACGAGAAATAAAACCCAGACAATAATACTCACGAGAAATAAAACCCAGACAATAATACTCACGAGAAATAAAACCCAGACAATAATACCCACGAGAAATAAAACCCACACAATAATACCCACGAGAAATAAAACCCACACAATAATACCCACGAGAAATAAAACCCACACAATAATACGCACGAGAAATAAAACCCAAACAATAATACCCACGAGAAATAAAACCCAGACAATAATACTCAGGAGAAATAAAACCCAGACAATAATACTCACGAGAAATAAAACCCACACAATAATACCCACGAGAAATAAAACCCACACAATAATACGCACGAGAAATAAAACCCAAACAATAATACCCACGAGAAATAAAACCCAGACAATAATACTCAGGAGAAATAAAACCCAGACAATAATACTCACGAGAAATAAAACCCACACAATAATACCCACGAGAAATAAAACCCACACAATAATACCCACGAGAAATAAAACCCAGACAATAATACCCACTAGAAATAAAATCCAGACAATAATACCCACGAGAAATAAACCCACACAATAATACCCACGAGAAATAAAACCCATACAATAATACCCACGAGAAATAAAACCCAGACAATAATACCCACGAGAAATAAAACCCAGACAATAATACCCACGAGAAATAAAAACCAGACAATAATACCCACGAGAAATAAAACCCACACAATAATACCCACGAGAAATAAAACCCACTCAATAATACCCACGAGAAATAAAACCCACACAATAATACCCACGAGAAATAAAACCCAGACAATAATACCCACGAGAAATAAAACCCAGACAATAATACCCACGAGAAATAAAACCCAGACAATAATACCCACGAGAAATAAAACCCAGACAATAATACCCACGAGAAATAAAACCCATACAA
The DNA here is from genome assembly GCA_024699665.1 of Ostrea denselamellosa. Taxonomy (NCBI): domain Eukaryota; kingdom Metazoa; phylum Mollusca; class Bivalvia; order Ostreida; family Ostreidae; genus Ostrea; species Ostrea denselamellosa. Next base: position 15,154,751 of record JAMZEH010000018.1, read on the forward strand.
TAATACCCACGAGAAATAAAACCCAGACAATAATACCCACGAGAAATAAAAACCAGACAATAATACCCACGAGAAATAAAACCCATACAATAATACCCACGAGAAATAAAACCCAGACAATAATACCCACGAGAAATAAAAACCAGACAATAATACCCACGAGAAATAGAAGCCAGAGATTAATACCCATGAGAAATTAAACCCACACAATACTACCCACGAGAAATAAAACCCAGACAATAATACCCACGAGAAATAAAACCCAGACAATACTACCCACGAGAAATAAAACCCACACAATAATACCCACGAGAAATAAAAGCCAGACAATAATACTCACGAGAAATAAAACCCACACAATAATACCCACGAGAAATAAAACCCAGACAATAATACCCACGAGAAATAAAACCCAGACAATAATACCCACGAGAAATAAAACCCAGACAATAATACTCACGAGAAATAAAACCCACACAATAATACCCACGAGAAATAAAACCCAGACAATAATACTCACGAGAAATAAAACCCAGACAATAATACTCACGAGAAATAAAACCCAGACAATAATACCCACGAGAAATAAAACCCACACAATAATACCCACGAGAAATAAAACCCACACAATAATACCCACGAGAAATAAAACCCACACAATAATACGCACGAGAAATAAAACCCAAACAATAATACCCACGAGAAATAAAACCCAGACAATAATACTCAGGAGAAATAAAACCCAGACAATAATACTCACGAGAAATAAAACCCACACAATAATACCCACGAGAAATAAAACCCACACAATAATACGCACGAGAAATAAAACCCAAACAATAATACCCACGAGAAATAAAACCCAGACAATAATACTCAGGAGAAATAAAACCCAGACAATAATACTCACGAGAAATAAAACCCACACAATAATACCCACGAGAAATAAAACCCACACAATAATACCCACGAGAAATAAAACCCAGACAATAATACCCACTAGAAATAAAATCCAGACAATAATACCCACGAGAAATAAACCCACACAATAATACCCACGAGAAATAAAACCCATACAATAATACCCACGAGAAATAAAACCCAGACAATAATACCCACGAGAAATAAAAACCAGACAATAATACCCACGAGAAATAGAAGCCAGAGATTAATACCCATGAGAAATTAAACCCACACAATACTACCCACGAGAAATAAAACCCAGACAATAATACCCACGAGAAATAAAACCCAGACAATACTACCCACGAGAAATAAAACCCACACAATAATACCCACGAGAAATAAAAGCCAGACAATAATACTCACGAGAAATAAAACCCACACAATAATACCCACGAGAAATAAAACCCAGACAATAATACCCACGAGAAATAAAACCCAGACAATAATACCCACGAGAAATAAAACCCAGACAATAATACTCACGAGAAATAAAACCCACACAATAATACCCACGAGAAATAAAACCCAGACAATAATACTCACGAGAAATAAAACCCACACAATAATACTCACGAGAATAAAACCCAGACAATAATACCCACGAGAAATAAAACCCACACAATAATACCCACGAGAAATAAAACCCACACAATAATACCCACGAGAAATAAAACCCACACAATAATACGCACGAGAAATAAAACCCAAACAATAATACCCACGAGAAATAAAACCCAGACAATAATACTCAGGAGAAATAAAACCCAGACAATAATACTCACGAGAAATAAAACCCACACAATAATACCCACGAGAAATAAAACCCACACAATAATACGCACGAGAAATAAAACCCAAACAATAATACCCACGAGAAATAAAACCCAGACAATAATACTCAGGAGAAATAAAACCCAGACAATAATACTCACGAGAAATAAAACCCACACAATAATACCCACGAGAAATAAAACCCACACAATAATACCCACGAGAAATAAAACCCAGACAATAATACCCACTAGAAATAAAATCCAGACAATAATACCCACGAGAAATAAACCCACACAATAATACCCACGAGAAATAAAACCCAGACAATAATACCCACGAGAAATAAAACCCAGACAATAATACCCACGAGAAATAAAAACCAGACAATAATACCCACGAGAAATAAAACCCACACAATAATACCCACGAGAAATAAAACCCACTCAATAATACCCACGAGAAATAAAACCCAGACAATAATACCCACGAGAAATAAAACCCAGACAATAATACCCACGAGAAATAAAACCCAGACAATAATACCCACGAGAAATAAAACCCAGACAATAATACCCACGAGAAATAAAACCCAGACAATAATACCCACGAGAAATAAAACCCATACAATAATACCCACGAGAAATAAAACCCAGACAATAATACCCACGAGAAATAAAAACCAGACAATAATACCCACGAGAAATAAAACCCATACAATAATACCCACGAGAAATAAAACCCAGACAATAATACCCACGAGAAATAAAACCCATTCAATAATACCCACGAGAAATAAAACCCAGACAATAATACCCACGAGAAATAAAACCCAGACAATAATACCCACGAGAAATAAAACCCAGACAATAATACCCACGAGAAATAAAACCCATACAATAATACCCACGAGAAATAAAACCCAGACAATAATACCCACGAGAAATAAAAACCAGACAATAATACCCACGAGAAATAAAACCCATACAATAATACCCACGAGAAATAAAACCCAGACAATAATACCCACGAGAAATAAAAACCAGACAATAATACCCACGAGAAATAGAAGCCAGAGATTAATACCCATGAGAAATTAAACCCACACAATACTACCCACGAGAAATAAAACCCAGACAATAATACTCACGAGAAATAAAACCCAGACAATAATACTCACGAGAAATAAAACCCACATAATACCCAGACAATAATACCCACGAGAAATAAAACCCAGACAATAATACCCACGAGAAATAAAATCCAGACAATAATACCCACGAGAAATAAAACCCATACAATAATACCCACGAGAAATAAAACCCAGACAATAATACCCACGAGAAATAAAACCCAGATAATAATACTCAAGAGAAATAAAACCCACACAATAATACCCACGAGAAATAAAACCTACACAATAATACCCACGAGAAATAAAACCCACACAATAATACCCACGAGAAATAAAACCCACACAATAATACCCACGAGAAATAAAACCCACACAATAATACCCACGAGAAATAAAACCCACACAATAATACCCACGAGAAATAAAACCCACACAATAATACCCACAAGAAATAAAACCCACACAATAATACCCACGAGAAATAAAACCCATACAATAATACCCACGAGAAATAAAATCCACACAATAATACCCACGAGAAATAAAACCCAGACAATAATACCCACGAGAAATAAAACCCACACAATAATACCCACGAGAAATAAATCCCAGACAATAATACCCACGAGAAATAAAACCCACACAATAATACTCACGAGAAATAAATCCCAGACAATAATACTCACGAGAAATAAAACCCAGACAATAATACCCACGAGAAATAAAACCTACACAATAATACCCACGAGAAATAAAACCCACACAATAATACCCACGAGAAATAAAACCCACACAATAATACCCACGAGAAATAAAACCCAGACAATAATACGCACGAGAAATAAAACCCAGATAATAATACTCACGAGAAATAAAACCCAGACAATAATACCCACGAGAAATAAAACCCACACAATAATACCCACGAGAAATAAAATCCAGACAATAATACTCACGAGAAATAAAACCCACACAATAATACCCACGAGAAATAAAACCCACACAATAATACCCACGAGAAATAAAACCCACACAATAATACCCACGAGAAATAAAACCCATACAATAATACCCACGAGAAATAAAACCCACAAAATAATACCCACGAGAAATAAAACCCAGACAATAATATCTACGAGAAATAAAACCCATACAATAATACCCACGAGAAATAAAACCCAGACAATAATACCCACGAGAAATAAAACCCACACAATAATACCCACGAGAAATAGAAGCCAGAGATTAATACCCATGAGAAATTAAACCCAGACAATAATACCCACGAGAAATAAAACCCAGATAATAATACTCAAGAGAAATAAAACCCACACAATAATACCCACGAGAAATTAAACACAGACAATATTTCCCACGAGAAATAAAACCCACACAATAATACGCACGAGAAATAAAACCCACACAATAATACCCACGAGAAATAAAACCCACACAATAATACCCACGAGAAATAAAACCCACACAATAATACCCACGAGAAATAAAACCCACACAATTATACTTACCAGAAATATAACACAGATAGTAATACTCACGAGGCCCCGAGGGGATCCGGGTTGTTAGAATGGATCCTCAGTACCCCTTGCTTGTCGTAAGAGGCGAGTAAATTGGGTGGTCCTTCGGATGAGACCGCAAAAACCGAGGTCCTGTGTCACAGCAGGTGTGGCAGGTGTGGCACGTAAAAGATCCCTTCCTGCTTAAAGCCATAAGCGCCGAGCATAGGCCTAAATTTGCAGCCCTTCACCGGCAATGGTGACGTCTCCATATGAGTGAAAGATTCTCGAGTGGGACGTTATAACAATATATAATCAATCAATACTCACGAGAAATAAGGTCTCTCAATGCTGCGATACGTTTTATTCCAATGTACATCAAATTCTTGAGGAAAAGTATAAATTTTAAAACAAAGAATGATATCAGAATTGATTTTTATTAATCAAATAAGTATCAAAGATTAATAGTATACACTTTGATCTCAATTAGAAAAATGAAATGATATATACACAGATTTGATTGAAGCAGATATAATGTATAAACATTCTGACGCTATTCTGTTGTACCAAGGTATTCTAAACATTTATATCGAATAATAATATTCTATATATACAGTAAATGATTATAGAAGTGCTGAAAATAGTTTGGATAGCATTATCGTGACCTATCGTTTTCGCCTAGTATTTTGAGCGTTCAGAAGACTGGATCGACCCCATCCCTGCATCAAACCAAATATGTTAACATAAATATGTAGTCGTCCTTAACAATCCTCCAGTATATCACAACCACAGCATGACACTATCGGAACGCCTTTTTGTTTGACGGTGTAGGAAATTCCGGGAAAATAAATTCACGTGAACACACTATCCCCCCCCCCTCCCTCCCCCCCCCCCCCCCCCCCCCCCCCCCCCCCCCCGCTGATCATGTGGTTGCTACCCGTCGCTATCTTAACATAGAGAAAGCCAGGGGGTTTCGAATATGATCTCAAAAGCGATTAAGGACGTATAATGCTACGGAGTTGAGCGAGCATCATGAGTCAAAATCTCTGGCACTTCACCTACGTCTGGAGGTGTTTGTACAGGAGTGAAACATTCTGCAATAGGACATAAAACAGTATACATCAAAACTACGATATACATTGTGTCGCAGACATTACGTGTAAAGCACTTCAGTTTTTCTCATTTTTTTCTGTCTTTATCTCTAATTCACTAACAATTATTCCTCACCATTTATATTGTGTATCGTCTAGTAGCTCGTGTTCCTCAACGTTCGTTTGTGTTTGGACTGTTTTTCTTCTGTTGCAGTATGACGTCATGGACAGTGATAACGACATTTCCTTGTCTAATGCGTCACTTCCCTTCTGTAATGAAATACCAAACAAAGTGCACTCTAGTTTATAAAAAGATACAGCATTCAGGATTTATTAAAACAAATCATCTTGATTAAAGATTTAATTTGGTTCCTAAGAAGTGCTATTTGACAGAACTACACTGATCGTTGAGAAAAACTAATACCGTTTAAAACATCTCGCAGCACGACTTGAAATATTTTATCCGCCTTTTCATTACGCGAGGTTATACTCACGCACGCACGAACGCACGCACACACACACACACACTTGAAAAGACCATTTTAATAAGATTTATCCTATATATCCCCCTGTAAACTTTCATCTCTACCGTGAAACCACCTCCTGGACAATGATTTTAACAAACTTGATCTACACCATGTCAGGAAGCTTGAAAGTTTCAACTTTTCTAGTCCATTGCTTCTTGATAAAATATTTAAATCACCCCATCCTATATTTGGAATTTCTTGATTATTTCCCCTTTGATGAGAGCATGACACTTCATTTGCAAAATGGAATCCCCTTTACCCAAGGATGATTTGTGCAGAATTTATTTGAAATTCGCCCATTGGTTCTTGAGAAGATATTTACCCATTCTTAATCATCTTCAAATCATAGGAACAAACTGCAATACTTTTGCCTTACCATGTTTAATAACAAGCTTGACCTTAGACCTTTGATTATTGACAAAATGTCAAAAGTGTTAAAGTCTTCGGGCGGACGGACGGACAGACAGACAAAAATGACGAGAAAAGCTCACTTGAGCTTTCAGCTCGTGTGAGCTAAGAAGTAGTAGTAAATGGTTAAATCCGCTTTAAGCCTGATAATGCCCTTTTCACTTAGTACATAATTACACATATTGTATTTCTGCTAAGTTTAATAGAAATCATGGTGGGTATGTTTTTGTTGCAGTGGAGACCTTACTTACTCCAATATTAATGAGAGCTGAGAGTGTGTAGAGAATCGGATTTAAAGCTGAATTCACCGGAAGTACGATCACTATGATCCAAGCATACACGTCATCGTCAACATCAATGCCAAAGAATGTCATCATCCCTGAAATAAAACAGCACAGCAATACTAAATTAATACACGCATATATATATATATATATATATAGAGAGAGAGAGAGAGAGAGAGAGAGAGAGAGAGAGAGAGAGAGAGAGAGAGAGAGAGATTAAAATCGCAGAGTCCAGTTTAAGATATTCAAAGAAATTAAAAAACAAAAACAAACGAACGTTGAGGAACAGGAGATACTAGACGATACAAAACATAATTACAGAGGAGCAACTGCTACGGAATAAAAGATAAACATAGAAAAAAAAGCGAGAAGAATTAGAAGTGAATTACACATACCGTTTTTGAAATGAAATTGTGTGCGTTATAATTTACCTTTGTCTGTGTGTGTTGTTGTTTTTTATTTTCTTTGAATATATATATATATATATATATATATATATATATATATATATATATATACAATAATAAAATAAGAATGTATGAGACTGACATTCCTCTTCAGACAGTTGTAAAGTTATTGATTGATTATATGTTGTTTAACGTCCCACTCGAGAATTTTTCACTCATATAGAGACGTCACCCTTGCCGGCGAAGGGCTGCAAAATTTAGGGCTATTCTCGGCGCTTATGGTCATTGAGCAGTTAAGAATCTTTATCGTGCAACACCTGCTTTGATACGGGACCTCGGTTTCTGCGGTCTCATCCGAAGGACCGCCCCATTCAGTCGCCTCTTACGACAAGCAAGGGGTACTGAAGGTCTATTTTAACAACCCGAATCCCCACGGGGCCAGTTGTAAAATGAAATTTAATTGCTTAGAAACGTCAACATATGATAACGTAATTAATTGTTCATTGTGACCGGTCAACAGGGGATGCTTACTCCTACGCCCCTGATCCCACATCTGGTATGTCCTGGGGTGCTTTTCTGCCGATCTCTCTGATTCGCATTTCTTTTAGGAATTACGAGATTGAATACTGTTAGTTATCTTCACCTTTACATGCAAATCAGAAAATGTACTGTACTGCATGACCTGCCGTACCTGGAAAGAAAACTACATCGGACAAACTCAAAACCTGAACGCGCGCCCACAAATAAATGTGAGAAATTCACCATGTTTTAAACATTTTGCTAACTGTCGTCATGGAAATTTCAACATATTTCCATTTTATAAAACAAGTAACGACTGTGAAATTACTAGACTCACAAAACAGGATTACTTTATAAAATTGTTTAATCACAAACTTCATAGCTAATAGGTGATTAAATATAGCTAGATTTTACTGAAGCATATTAATTTTCAGTATTTATTTTCCAGTGTTGCCTAATTGTGTATTTTGTGTATTATAAAGCATAAAGCTAAGGTTGTAATTTATTATGATGCTATAAAGGTCAATAAGTTACATCGTCATATGTTGACGTTTGTAACCAATTGAAATTCATTTTATAACTCTCTGAAGAGGCATTAAAGGTGAAAGCGCTTACAGTGAGATGTAATGAATTATTATTGGGTATATTTGCCGTATTAAATACTGGATTTTTTTATGCAATATATATATATATATATATATATATATATATATATATATATATATATATCATACTAATCATACTAGAGTTGCCATCAACATAGAAGAACAAAATTTTGCGTAAGTTCCCATACCGATAATTCCTATTGGTACCCAGCATATCATATCCGTTATCACAATCGAGGCTAATCTTTTGGCTAGAGTTATCTCTCTTTGTCTGGTTACGGTTGATCTGACTCTTTTACCGGATTTGAGGACTTCTATAAGGATCATTATCTGACCAATAAGAATTCCCAAGAAGATCAGAAAGTTGATGCCGACAAATAAGATCATGGAGTATTGCCATCCTGGTTTCCTTCTAATTGAAAGGGGTAATGAAATACAAATGCTAGAGGAGGAATAGTATCCACGGAAGTAACCTGCATTCGACAAAGGAATCACCGCAAAAATCAAACACAAAACCCAAACAACAGAGCAGAAGAGAGCAGATTTCTTTGGAGTAAATTTCCAAGAGGAGAATGGGTATTTAATTGCTATCACCCGGTCCATTGTTATCAAGAGAACAAAGGAAGCAGACGCCTCACTGGAGAGCGTGGAGAGGGTACCAGCCAGAGAGCAAGTGGCGCTATGGCGCCACCTATGGTCGTTAAACCCATATGTTCCAATGTATTCGAAATTGGCACCGGCTAAAATAAACAGATAAACACCCATTAAAAGGTCAGCTAAACTCAAATTTAAGGTCAATATGATTTGAGAACTGATGTTGTGTTTGTTGATTGTCAAAAGGCGGTAGGAACTCACGAAGAAATTTCCAAAAAATGCCATGAGCGCAATGTACCATATTCCTATCGTGAGAATGGGGACGTTAATTAAGTTACGGCAGGATGAAATCTCGTTTTGGGGTGCTTTGCATGACACAGTTTTGCCATGGGTTGGTTTTGCGCAACATAATCCGAAAGTGTCAACTTGTAGGTATTGAAGACTGTAAAGGAATACAAACATATCAGAGAAAATAGCAAGATTATTTTCACTTAAGCACAAGTTCTTTAATCCCGATAATCCATTGAAGTGGGCTCTTGAGAGATGAGTTAAATGGTTTCTGGACAAATCCAATGTCAGAAGTTTGCCTAAGTTATAAAAACTGTTTTCTGCGATTGTCATCATGCCATTGGAACTAAGATTTAAAAAACAGAGGTCAAATAATTGAGAAAGGGAATCATTCTCTAAATGTACAATCTGATTCCCCGACAGATCCAAGTATTTTAAAACTATTTTATTTTCCTTTACACTTGGATGTGGGACACTGGACAAATTGTTATTTGCTAAGTGAAGATATTTGACTCGCATGGACAAGCTGAAGAATTCCAGTCGGTTATTGCTGAAATCTTCAACTATTGCAGTGTGAATTACAAATTCATTAGTTAAATCTCCGTGCGAGGCATTACAGATATGATCAACAAACAGACTGATGTTTTCTGGGTTTGTAAAATTCAACACTTGGAAGTTGAGGAGTTTTATCGGTCCTGTTGTCCAATATTTTGGGACACTTCCCCTTGAATTAGAATACGTAAAGGAATTGAAGTTGCCTTTCATAGAACAGTTTAGAATATCGCATTCCAATATATCGACTCTGGTCAGGTCACGAGACGTTTCAATGACCAGGAAATCTATTTTGCTATTCTGTAACGATACTACTTCTAAAGACGATATGTTACTTACAGTCATAAATCTCATTGTACTGTTTTGTATATGTAATTGGACTAAATTAGGGAATTTCAAAAAGTTAGTTATTTCTAGCGTCTGGCTGATATTCTTCAAAGTGAGAGAGTTATAGATGGAGAAGTCTGTGGAATAGTTTAAGGTCTCACAGACGATTGATAGACCGTTACAGGTACAACCCCGTGGACAGATGGGGCTACACTCATGGAAACATGGGATGCACGGGAAAAAACCTGAAGTTGAGATCTGC